>JAEQBH010002525.1:0-118878 GCA_016808115.1 Tetrastigma voinierianum | reverse complement strand
CTCCTTGATTAGTACCCGCTGCTTTTTGAGGCCTGCTTATTCCGTGTTTTAATCACTTTGTGTACTAATCAATGTAAATAACCCACTGATACACTAAGGTCCCCAACTATACAACATATTTTCAGATATTTTTGTAGTTTTGCAAACCAATTGTATCACTTTATCTTTCAAGCCAATTCAAATGTGAAGAACCCGAGCCGAGCTCGAAGCTTCATGAACAAAGCAGATCCCAATTGGAGCTAAATACAGAGGGAGAGTGAGAATTGCGTAATTTTGCAAGGTTGCGAATTTCAAGAGTCAATAAATTCTTCAAGATGTCAGAAATTTTCGCACCATGCTTAAATTTTTAAGACCATAAATTTTCGCATGCAATTTCACAGCATGCAAAATTTTCGCACTCTCCACTGTTTCACCAGACGACCACTTTTTTGATCGCCAGGTTTTTACCAAATGTCCTTAATGTACCTTATTATCTTCACACATTTATAAATTCCTTGACTCTCGAAACACTATATGCTCAGCCAGCTCATAACAGGGGCTGTTGTTTTTACTAATAAAAACAAATTTTCCCACTTCCGAAATTTTCTTTCACTTTCTCTCCCTTTCTCTTATTTTCTCACATGCCAAAAACCCTTTGAAGATGACAACTCAAAGGATGCTTGGCTAAACCTCCCTCATCCTTGAAAAGGAGGGCCATTGGGTTAGAGGTTTGAGGTAATACACTACCCTCTGTTACCAATGCAGGCATTTATCATCATTTTTTGTTTCTGCATCTCACACGTGGGTTTAAATCCCTGTGATGTACCTTGAGTGGTTAGTACTTGGCAAACTTTCAAGGTTAAGTGGATACTTATTGTTAGATTCACTGTTCAATTAGTTATTTATTAGTTTCAAGAAAGCAGATCCAATGATGGTTTTAAATCGTTTAAAACATCAATGAATCATAAATGTCAGATAATAGGAAGGAAACCCTTAGTGGTTAAGTTTTTATAGCCAAACCTAGATCCACCTCGGGAAATGACTATAGCTCATCCTCCCCAGCGCGAGGAAAAGGACCCGAGGACATTATAGTTACCTTAAAACCCTAAGCCCAGTGGTTTGAAACTTCAAGGAATTCTCTTACACTTTATTTCTCTGTAGTTACAGTTTTTACCAGCCATCAACCTCACTGTTTTTACCAAAACCCCAAATCCAAAGTGGAAACACCAACTTTACTCAACTGTAACTCATTTAGCATGAAGAAAACCCATCCTTGAGTTTGACCTAGGTTACTATATCAGAGTAGCTAGCTACTCAAAGTAGGGAACCCTAGATATAAATTTTGTTGATTCCTGCACACCCACCGTGGCATGAATCGTAAATGGCGCTGCTGCCAGACAGGCCGAAGTGTGAGTGAGAAGTCGTTGAACTCCCAGGATCCACATCACAAGTGTTGGTGAATTCTCATTCCTTTTTAATTTTATCATTATTTCCCCGTTTACAGTTCACTGCAGGGGAAATTGCATGTTTCATAATGTACATACTTAGTTTTTATTTGTTTCTAAAATTTGATCAACTATAACTCGTAGCCTGCTTCGCTTCGCCGTTTTGTGTCAGGTTCCTAGGATTTTATAAACATTGGGATAGAAACACCAGTGCTAGAGAGAACTAAAGGCTTCACACTAGTGGTTTGAAGTCAAGCCACATAATAATAAGATGGAGCCTCCACCGAGGAGCAAATGTAGCCGTAGGGGGGATACCAAGAATCCTAATGCTTCACATGTCAATGAGGGACCACATACACCCCCCAAGGGTGAGGCGCCTTCATGCATCGTACCTCCCGCAAGATGTGGTCACGTGCCTTATTTCCGTGTCCTTGTTCCCAACCTTCCATGGTATGGAAAACGGAATCCATACACACACATCCGGGAGTTTGAGGAAGTTTGCACTACTTTTGTGGAGGGTGCAATTGATATGGACTGCTTGTCAAGACCTTTCCTTTTAACTCCTCAAAGACAAAGCCAAATTTACTTAATTTAAGGCCAAGGACCATCCTAATCGCGTACTAAGGTGCATAGTTTTTGAAAAATTCTTCGCACACAGACCAATGGGCTTGAAGAGCACTTATAAGATTTGTAGCCCATGATAATGAGAGTTCTACCAATGTCGGGAGAGATATATGGAAACCATCAAGGCATGCCCACACCACTTGCTTTGATACATGGATGTCGGGGTCAACCACTTCTATGATGGTTGTCCTATGCCATGAAGCAATTATTGGCACCATGTGAGGGGATTTCGAGTAAGAATCTAGATGAAGCCATGACTTCTCAACCATAGTCAAACCTCCAAAGCTCGATTTGAGCCAAATCCTGGGAGACACAGACGAGGCCACCACCAAATCAAAGGGGAGGCATATACTCACTCTCAGAGGACATGGAGACAAAAGCAAAGCTGTCCACCTTGGCAAGGAGGTTGGAAGAGCTTGAAATGAGGAATCAGCATGAGGTACAAGCAGTGAATGAGGCATCTGCACCTAACCAATCATGCTTCAACTGTCAGTCCACTGAGCATCAAGGGAGAGCATCGCTCTGCGGTGCCTTTAGTAAGAGACTTCAGGGCTAAACAAGCCAATGCAAGGCCAATACAAGCCACCGCCACGTCCCCATACAACAATACCTATAATCCCAATCGAGGAACCACCCAAACCTCTCGAAACCAAAACCTCTCCCTATAGCCTCCCTCCCACGCACAAAGAAGAAGATGGGATCCTCCGCCCCAAAGAACAACCACCACATCTTCATCTCTAGTTGAACAGGCTATTATGAATTTGAGTAAGGTAGTGGGCAACTTTAGAAGAACAAAGGCGTTGAATTGTGCCAATCAAAGGATTGACTCCTTGGTGAGCACACTCAATAAGAAAATGAGCAACCCGCACTCGAAATTCTCAGCACAATGTACCTTACAAGCCGAAATTTCCCAAAAAATATGATAACCCGCAGATTCATCAAGGCCGCCCAACCAAACAGCAGCGCAGAAAAGGGAAATTCTCCAAGACAATAACCAAAACCCTGGGGGACCGGCATGAAGTGAGCTCTTCCAGTGTTCCAAATTCTAGGATGGATGAAGTTAAGGCAATCATCATATTGAGAAGTGGTAAGGAGCTCAAACAACCAAAGACCGGCAAGGAAAAGGGCCGTGAAGTCAAGAAGTTGAACCGCAGGAGGTGGTGATCGCTGCATCGCAGAAAAATAGCACACCCCACCTTTTCTCCTCAAGCACTAAAAGCCAAAAAGAAGGCTATTAACTGTGCTTTCGAAATGCAGAAGTGTCAGGCTAAAAGTCAACATCCCCTCGCTTGATGATCAAACAAGTCCCCACCTATGCAAAAATTTTTGAAGGACTTGTGTATAGTGAAAAGCGTTTAATGTTTAATAAAGTGCTCTTCCCGACCGAACAAGTCGGGCGCTATTATCCAATGCAAGACTCCAAAGGAAGCAATAAAGATCCTGCCAGTTTTAACCATTTGCCAATATCGAGGCACTACGAGAAAAGGCACTCGTTAGACCCGGTGCGAAAAGTGACTCCCTCCCCATTCGATGTACAAGCAATGGGTTGGGAGAACTAAAGCCCACCTCCATCACATTGTCTCTTGCAGATAGATCCATCAAGATACCAAAAGGGACATGGAGGATGTTCTCATCCAAGTCGACAAATTCTATTATCCAGCTGGATTTGTTGTACTTGGATACGTAACCAAATAAGAACAGGGCCAACTATAAAAGCTCATCATCTGGGGAGACCATTCGCCACCTCCAATGCGATTGTCAATTTCCCGAAATGGTGCTTGAGTGCAACTCACCTTCTAAACATGACCTCGAACTCAACATCTTCTACTTGAGTAAAAGCACATGGTGGAAGATGGCTAAGAGGAAATTCAAGATCATTGACACAATCCCAAGGAAAGCAGGTCGACAACGTAGGAAGTGTGATTTGCCGATTGAAGAACTGGTTGAGTGTTCAGAAGGGTAGCAAGAAGCCCAAGACATGAAAATTGTGCAAGGGCAATGGAGAAAAAAGCAAGAAATTCTGCCTTTGGTAATTGAGGAAGGAACCAATGAACCCCAAAAATTGAGCTCTCAAAACCTCTTTGCTCAGGGAGTTGAAATATGCCTATTCGGGAGGAGCAAGAGCAAGTGTCCAAGAAAACATTTCATCCCTGCCGCACCATTAGGCGTAGTCCGTCGCACATCCTATGAAGAATAAGTAAGACCTAAGGTGGAAGATTACTCGATCCGAAGGGTATTAGCCCTGAAGTTTGCACCCATCACATCTACCTAGAGGAGGAGGCAAAGTCAGTAAAGCAGCCACAGAGAAGACTGAACCCACATATGCAAGAAGTGGTTAGAGCTAAAGTACTGAAGCTATCGCAAGTTGGTATTATCTACCCCATATCAGATAGAACCTGGGTGAGCCCAACCCAGGTGGTGCCTAAGAAGTCAAGGGTGACCACAGTGCGTAACGAAAAAGGAGAAGAGATGCCCACTCGCCTTACCACAGGCTGGAGGGTATGTATTGATTATAGGAGGCTAAATGAAGTGACCAGGAAGGATCACTTCCCTCTACCCTTCATGGATCAACTTCTAGAGAGGATTTCTGGTCAACCCTTCTACTGTTTCCTGGATGGCTATTCAGGATACTTTCAAATAGAAATTGTTGCAGAAGACCAGAAAGTTAATTACCTTTCACATGCCCATTCGCACATATGCAAATAAGAATGTCTTTGAGTCTGTGTAATGCCCCTGCCACATTTCAGCGTTGTATGCTCAATATTTTCAATGATTTGGTAGAGCGCATTATGGAGGTTTACATGGATGACACATGCCTACTTCTGGGAGCTTGAGAATGCCTAATCAACCTAGAAACCGTCCTAATACTGTGTGCATAGAGAAACCTAGTTTTGAATCGATGTTCACTTCATGGTCATCAGTGAATAGTGTCAGCACATTATTTCGTAAAAGGGATCAAGTTGACAAGAAGGTAAAATCGACTTGATTTCCAAACCGCCTTCCCCACAAATATCAAGACCGTAAGGAAATTGGGGCACAGCTTCCTACAAGAGGTTCATCATGGACTTCTCAAAATTTCCAAGCTCAGACAACCTGGGAAAAAGATGCCAAATTTTTTTGGGATGCGGGCTGCCAAAAGAGCTTTGAGGAGCTTAAAGCCTATTTGACCACTGCACTAATAGCGAGAGCCCCTAACTGGCAATTACCCTTCGAAGTGATGTGCGATGCAAGCGATATGGCCATTGGAGCAGTTCTCGGACAAAGGGAAGAAGGGAAGCCTTATGTGGTCTATTATGCAAGAAAAACACTGAATGACGCACAGAGGAATTATACAACCACGTAAAGAGCCGTCGGGCAAAGGGTTCATGCCCTAGAAAATTTCGAGCTTATTTGGTTGGGCCTGACATAACAGTATTCACTCGATCACTCAAATCTCAAGTACCTAGTCACCAAACAAATGCTAAGGCTAGCTCATCGTAAGGCCTACACAAGAGTTTAACCTGCAAATCAAGGACAAAAAGGGTGTAGAAAATATTGTTGCTGATCACCTAGCGAGATTAACAATCGCACACAACACTCACAACCGTCCGATCAATGATGAGTTCCCTGAAGAGTCACTGCTCCTGGTTGAGGAGGCACCCTGGGATGCTCACATTGCAAATTATTTGGCCCTAGGGGAACTACCAGCAGATTGGAAAGCACAAGACAAGAAATTCTTCTTTGCAAAAATTCACTCCTATTATTGGGAGGAACCATTCTCAGACAAATACCGTGGCCGACCAGATAATCGAAGGTGCGCCGAGCAGAGCAACCAGAATCCTCGCCGATTACCGCCATGAGAATGCCTGTGGAGGCCACTTTGCTTCCCGGAAAACTGCTAGGAAGGTGCTCCAGTCTGGATTTCACTGGCCCTCCCTTTTTAAGGATGCCTTGCTCATGTGCAAGGAATGCGATAAATGCCAAAGGTCAGGGAAGATTTACGTCACATGATGCCTTTAAACCCGACATTTTGCAGTTGACCTTTTTCGACGTATCGATCATTTGCTGGGACCATTCTTCCTCCCTTGGATACCTCTACATTTTGGGCGGGAGCTGATCTATGTCAAAGTGGGTCAAGTAGTTCCTTGGTAGGCAGCGCATCATTGCAGGTTATGAAATTTTTGAAGGAGAATATATTCTCTGCTCAGTCCCTAAAGCCATAATTAGTGATGGAGGTCTCGCATTAAGAACAAACCTTTGGAGGTTCTCTCACTAAATAATGTGTCACATAAAGTAGCCACCCCATACCACCCGCACTGAAGGGGGTCAAAGGAACCAGCCAACAGAGAGATCAAGACAATACTGATGAAAGTGGTGAATTCTAACCGAAAAGATTGGTCTCTCAAGCTGCTTGACTCTCTCTGGGCATACAGGACAGCCTACAAGACCATTATGGGCATGTCTCCTTATCGCCTGGTTTATGGCAGCCCGCTAATCACAGGAAATGAATACAAGGAATGGTGGGCAAATAAAAATTGAACTTGGACATGGGCGTAGCCGTCTCAAAGGCCTTCGATATCAACGAGCCAGAAGAAACAGAAATGATGCCTACCTCAACTCAAAATTGCAAAAAAGATAAGCTGAAGAGGTGGCATGATCACCGATACCAAGAACATTTCCAAAAGGGACCAGCACGCCCATGACTCCAAGCTCCACCTCTTTCCAGGCAAGCTTAAATCAAGATGGACTGGACCATTCACCATCCAAGAAGTCTAACCTTTAATGGTTCGTGACTCCGCCACGCCGTAGAGACACCGAGTGTTCAAGGTCAATGGCAGCGCTAAAGTCATATGTACCAACACTCAAATGCACACAAGGAGGAAATCCTCCTGACTCTCTATGAAACCTCCTGTTAGGAGTGACTTCGCAAAGATCTCGTAAGTCACTATAATTTAATCGCTTAATTTTTTAGTAATCTTTTCAGGTCCTCGTTATTGATCGTTTATTTTCCTTACAAATTTTCTTCTCATTTACAAGTTCGTTTCCTCACAATTTTTACTGCTTTGCAGTGTCGAGTGGGTCAGGGGAGAAGTCGCCTCGGAATTTTCTAGAGTGCGAATTTTCGCAACCTCGCAAAAATTTCAGGTGCTTAAATTTTTGTGCCTCGCGGTGTTCTGCGGTGCCCACTGTTCTTCTCCCTGACATTCCGTCTGCTACAAACCCTCCGTTTCCTATGCCCACCACACTCTATCTTTGTTCCAAATGCATTTATCAGACCACAATCGTCATGACCTTTCATTTGCCCCCCCGCCACTCCCTTTCTTTTCCCTTCTCCGACTTTGGGTGACAAGAAAGACATGCGGAGAAGCGCCTCGGTGCCGCTCCTCCTCCCCGCCTAAGAGCCTGGGCCACAGCCTCTCGCCGCTGGCCCAACCGCTCCTCTCGCTGCTAGGTGGCACATCCCCCTGCCGCTAGGGCACCGCGGCCGTGGGTTCTTCGTCGCAGCCCCGCCCCCCGAGGAGATACCACACACCAGGGTCGGGTCCCACCCACCCTCTCTGCCACATCCTAGACCATCCCGGAGGGCCCCACCAGCCAAGAGGGCCAGTGACCCGCCCAGGGAGAGTCCCTCCAACTCTAGGACCTCAGAGCCACCACCTCATCAAGGCTCCCATGGGAGTCTCCTCTTCCGGACTCGTCCTCAAATCTTCCATCATCCAAACGCCACTCTTCCACCGCAACCCTATCCGAATGCCGAGACAATGACAGACCTCGCATGACGAGGTTTACAGATTTTCCATCCTTTCCACGACTCAAAGCTCGACTCAATGTGTCTTCTAGTGCGTAGGTGCACTCCTGAGTCGCTCACATATCTCTGCCGCTCTTTTACCCTGGTGGTCATCGAGTTCTACCCACACGATGACATCCAAAGCACGAGTTCCACCCGACGCTCTTTCATTCCATCGACGGTTGGCCCGGGATACTCAGTGGCCTCTCTAACATCAAAGCTAAGCTACATTCACTTAGTGCTCTGTCCTCGCCAACTCGGCCTATTATAGGTAGTGGCCCCATCCCTATCCTAGAGAGATGTCCAGGTCTTCTTTCTGATATTTACCGGTCTGATCACCCCTGCTCGTGAGGCAGCCCCGCCTGATATGCTTCTTGGTTGACTCATGATTCGCGGTCTAACCTTTTCCGCTCAACATGCACTGTTTGCAGGAGAGGGGCCATCTTGGAGGCCCTATTTCGCATCTCGGAGGGCTACTGGTTCAGTCCAACAGAGCTCATTATGACCTCCTTGTTTCACTTCGAGGACAAAGTCCATCGCCGGGGTCTATCTCGAGCTGAGTCCACTCCTCTCTTATTCCCGAGACTCCCAGTGACAAGTGCTTACATATGGGCTTCCCCCGATGAGCCTAGATTGAAGCTAAGCACAGACTTTGTAACCAGCCCACACCGGCTCTGCAGGGCTTCCGCCCCGCTCTCGTTCCCTTCCACTCAGGATCAACCAGCCATGATATTTCTACCGAGGAGCAGCCCCAAGTGGAGCATTTTGGGGAGCCCTCAAGTCCCGCACCCCGCACGCTTCTCCCCTCCCATTCCAAATGCTGGCTCCACCCGCCCTCGACTTTTCAGTGGCCCCCATGACCCAAGACAACTTTACAGATCTGCCGGCGACGAGCACTTTCCGCACCACCTCATCAAAGATATCACGATTTCCACCGCGATTTTCGACCATCATGGATGCAAAGCTTAACGCTCTCCACTACAACAACATCATTTGCAACCCGCCTGCTGTACCGCAGACAGTAGATGATTCGACCGAGGTCGCTATGGTCGCACTAGCCGCCATCCTAGCGTCAATCGGGCCATACTCATGCATCCGCAGGACACCGTGGCCTCCCAACTATATCATCCCCATATGTACCCGCCGCATTGTTCCCACCCACTCAGCCAGACCTGCCGCCCCCACCTTCCAAATCTCCATGCAGCTCCTCTGTCCTAGCAGCTGGGCAAAGAAGCCGCAGCCACTCCTCCCGCAAAGACTCCTCAACCTGCCGACCGAGGACGCCACCGGCCACAATCGAGCAGGCACTTCCTCCACTACCTTTCCAATCCACACCCCACATGACAATACCACACTGGGTTGGGGGAGAGTTAGTGAAGGAAATGATGATTTTTATATACCGTAGAGCATTTTCTTTACACTTTTCGACTCCACTTAGTTAAGGTAAGCAAAGCCCATTTTTGCTTGTTTAGTGGCTTGCTTTTTTGCTTTCAGAAAGTCATGAAAGCTAAAATTTAGTGATATACACCGATATACATTTCAAACAAATAGTTTCTTAATTCTTTAGAACATTTTTGCCCCCATTTTTTCGTGGTTTCGCCTAGCTTATGTTGAAATTGGAAACAATGCCCAATGCCATTGATGCTAGATTAGTTCCATGCATGATTAAGTGGTTGGTCATCAGTCTCCAGATTCAATCTTTTCTCTCCACTCGAAAGCCAGCCACACACCAAGCACACCGCTTTCCGTAATAGCTTGAAGAACTACATAACTCCCTTATCTTGCAAACCTACTCTAGTTTCATTGACCACTTGTAAAAGGTTATGGTTCCTTAGAAAAGAAGGCCAATGAAGTCTTCCAAAAGAAAAAGAAAAAGAAAAAGAAAAAGAAAAGAGAATAGAAAAGCCGCGACGCTTTGCCTTGAAACTTGAGCACGGTCCGAGGGGTATATGACGAAGTCTTAATGGCTCAAGTCTTCTAAAACCAACCGGTCAGGAGCCAACCACTTGCTGCCTCTACACGTGGGTGGACGGGTGAGGCTTAGCTAGTCAGAGGTGCTGGATTTCGAATCTCATTAGGAGTCTCGGGGTGAAACCCAGGAGTTAGTGGCCGAAGATCCTCATGACTTACGCCTAAGCCTTAGTTGGTTGAGTCATTTGTGACAACTCTCAGTTATGACCATTTTGGTGAGGTCATTTGACAGATCTCTACAATACAAAAGAAATATGAAATAAGAGGAACCGCATTTATTTAGTTGGTCACGGCTAGGACGGCGCAGCTTGGTTGGGGAGAGCGCTTAGCCGGGTTATTGTTGAAAACTGATCACATAAAATATCGTAGATGGTGGAAGTCGCCATTCCTTTTTCGATGGATACTGCACAATCTCTGTCCTCAGAGTGGCATTGTATCTCCTGCCGTTGTTGCAGTGTGGTCTCAATCATTCACACTGTGAGGGTGTGGCATTACTTCATCCATACATTTTTTTGGAAAATACCATTCCTTTCGTACATCATAACCTATCTCGATCTTCTTTTCACATCGCTAAGGGACTAGCAATTGTGTCGCAGGGACATTAGCACCCAAATAGTTGTTCTTTGAGGCCTCGTTTATCGTTAAGTTTGTTAATTTTTGTGTACAATCAACGTAATAACCTACTGATAAATTAAGGTCCCAACTATGTCACAATCATATTTTCAGGGATGGTTCTTTTTTTGTAGTTTTGCAAGCCAATTGTACCACTATCTTCAAGCCAATTCAAATGCAAAGAACCCGAGCCGAGCTCGAAGTTGCATGAACAAAGCAGATCCCAATTGGAGCTAATACAGAGGGAGAGTGAGAATTGCAAAATTTTTACAAAGATTTTTCACCATGGTTTTGATGCAATTTCACAAAGATAAATTTTCGCACTCTCCCCTCGCTTTCTCGCTATATTGACCACTTTTGACTGCTGTGGCTTTTTACCAAAATGCCCTTAATGTAATTGTTGGTCTTTCATACATTTATATAAATTCCTTGACTCTGAGCACTATATAAGCTTAGTCAAGCTCATGTAACAGGGGTTGTTGTTTTTACCATGCTCGCGCCAAAGCTTTCGCCTTCCGCCTCAAATTTTCTTTTTCACTTCTCTCCCTTTCTTATTTTCTCACTTACAAAAACCCTTTGAAGATGACAACTCAAAGATGCTTACAAACCCTCCTCATCCTTGAAGATGAGGGCCACTGGGTTAGAGGTTTGAGGTAATACATTGCCCTCTCGTTACTCAATGCAAAAGTATTTATCATCATTTCAGCCGCATCTCACACGTGGCTTAAATCCCCGTGATGTGCCCCTGAGTGGTTAGTACTGCAAACTTTCAAGGTTAAGTGATTTCTATTGCTAGATCCAATCGATGTTCAATTAGTTGCCATTTATTAGTTTCCAGTTAGATTCAATGATGGTTTTAACCGCTTTAAAACATCAATGAATCATAAATGTTGCATACTAGGAAATAAAACTCTGTGGTTAAGTTTTATAGCCAAACCTAGATCCGCTCGAAATGACTATAGGTCATCCTCCCCAAGGCGCAGGAAAAGAACCCGAGGACATTATAGCCAATTAAAAACCTTAAAGTTCTGGTCCGAAACTCAAGGAATTCCTTACACTTATTTCCGTAGGTTACGTTTACTAGCCATCAACCTCACTATTTTTACCAAAACCCCAAATCCAAAGTGAAACACTAACTTACTCAACCTGTAATCTATTTAGCATGAAGAAAAAAAAACCCATCCTCTTGAAGTTCTAATTTTAGTCTACTATATCGTAGTAGCTTAGCTACTAGCAGGGACCCCAGATATAAATTTTGTTGACACCTACTGTGGCATGAATCACTCCTCCACCAAAATTTCTATAGCCCTAGCTTATCTCTTTCAAAATGAGAGGCTGATTCATTCACATCCAAAATTTTGTCTTATCTCTTTTCCTTTCACAAGGCCTTATTTCACAAAAGCCATTTTTGGTTTTTTTTTTCCTTTTTGCATTTTTTAGTCTCTTCATTTTTCTTTCTTTTGTAATTCAACTTAATATTCTATTTTTGGCATGTAAACTTATTATCTTACTTAATTCGAGTCCTTACGTGACATTTTACTATTTTTACCCTTGACTCGTATTAATTTTGATTTTATCATTTTTGTTCTTAGCAATATAATATTCCTAAAAATGTACAAATTTAACTTATTTTATACCCTAAACGTTATAAACTCCATGGCAGATATTTCTGGGGTGTTACAACTCTTCCCCCCTTAAAAGAATTTCGTCTTCGAAATTATTACCTGAACTGAATAGTTGCGGGTACTATGCCCTTATAGTTGCTTCTGGCTCCCACGTAGCTTCCTCCCTGCTATGGTGTTGCCAAAGTACTTTCACTAACGGTACTTGCTTATTCCATAACTATTTCACTTCTCGAGCTAATATAGCTTTTGGCTCTTCATCATAGGGAAATCCATCAGACTGCACCTCTCGCACAGCAGATATGGATTCGTCCGACCGTATTTCCTCAACATGGACACGTGAAAATACTGTTGGCCAACTCCAGAGGGAGTGCTAACCGAGGCAACATGGCCAATTCTTTCTAGATTTGCTAAGGCCCAATGAATTCAATTCAGCCTTCTTTCGAACCAGAATCTTCCTCCACTGTGGATACCGCTGCCATTCTTTATCTCCAACTTCATATTCAATATATTTTCAAATCAAAGATATGATTTTTGTCGATCACTAGTAGCTCTTTTTTAACCTTTGTCGTACATAACCTGAACTTTCTTATGTTTCTTTCACTATATCGTGATCAATAACCTTATGCTCGCTCACACTATGCTCAGCATACAGAATTCTACATCTCCCGCCATGGCCAAAGCTTCATAAGGCCATACAAATACCGATCGATAACTGTTGTTATAAGCAAATTCCATAAGAGGAATATACTTATCCCAACTTCCGAAAAATTAGTGCACAACCTCGAAGATGTCTTCTAACACACTTCAATCACTATCTCTCGACGTCCATCCTGCTTTCTCGTGAATGGAAAGTTGTACCAAAACCAGCCTAAGCACCTGGGCCGACTATAATTCCTTCCAAAACCTTGACGTAAACCATAGATCGCAGTCAAACACTATAGATATCGAAATACCATGTAACCCGATTACCTTCATTCACACAGCTCCACTAACTCGATCCATGGAATACCAAGCCGAACCGGTAAGAAGTGAGCAGACTTTGTCGCTTATCCACAATTACCCGCTAATCATGTTTCTTTCGGGGTGAGGAAACCAGACAATAAGTTCCATGCAGAATGCTTCGTCCCACTTCCATTGGGGAATTGGAAGAGGATTTAACAATCCCACTAGCATTCCTGATGTTCAAATTTCTTTACTACGACAAGTCGTATATTTAAACACATACTCTATCACACATCCTTTTCATCCTCGCCACCAATAGTACCGCTTTCAAATCTCCGGTACATCTTGTTACCCAGATGCATGGTAAATACGAAATTGTGGTTCATACATCAACTTCTTTTCAACTCCATGTCATTCGACATACACATAATTCAGCTCTTGTAAACAAACTCCATTCTCTATAAAATAGTCAGTTTTGTCTCCATTTCTGACTAACTGTACTACTTCTTGTAGCTTGACATCATTCTTCTGAGCATCTCTTACCATCATTTTTAAATCAGGAATAACTCTCAGTTTAGCCAACTAGGCTCCATCAGATTCAAATCTGTAACACTCCGAAATATACCCTAACAATTTTCGGACTTGTTTAGGGTATATTAAAATCTAAATTGAATTTTTCGGAAATAAAACGATAGACCCGAAAATTAATACGAGAGCAAAGGGTAAATATGTAATTTACCACTTGAGGACCTAGTGGTCATAAATGGGAAAGACTAGGGGTTAATGTATAAAATGCTTGAAAAGGAAATGCAATGAAGGAGTATGATTAAAGGCAATTAGGAGAGACTTTAAACTAAAAATGGGTTTTATTTGTCTTGGACAAACATGGCCTAAGGACCAAATTGAAATTAAAAGAAAATTAAACCAAAAATTGATAGATCAATTGGCCTCATTTTTGGAGAGACCAAACCGTAGAGAAGAGAAGAGAAGGGGAGAAGGAGAAGAAAGAGGAAGAGGAAGAGAAAGAAGAAGAGAAAAGAAGAAAGAGAAGAGATTTCGTGTATGGATACATGTTTTCGGGGTTGTATGAGCAACCTAGATATCACATTTCTTGCTTGCATTTGATCTTTCTAGGCTCTTTGCTAGGATTTCACTACAACCCCAGATTTTCAAAATAGGGTTGGTAAAACCCCAAATGGCACAAGATGAGTATGGAATCCTTCGAGGTCGATTCATGGTTTAATCGCACAATGGAGTTTGAGCTTAGAACAAACCCTCTAACTAACCTTCATGTTAGGTTATGTATGGGTTAGACTGCGAGAGTTGTTTTGGGAGCACTATTTATAGGTTGTGTAAGATAAGTATTGAAAGATGATTTAAGTAGAATAGAGGTTACAAGATGAATATGGAATGGTTTTGATGTGTGTATTGAGTATTGAGTTGGTTTGGGTAGAAATATATGAAAAAATGGGAGAAAAACCACCATTTATGGGCATTTTCGAGGGTTGGCAATTTGCACTTCAACAGTGGTACCGGTACCATAAGTGCTCGTCAGATCCGGTACCGGGTACCGAAAAGCCTGCATCGGCACTCCAATGCCATGTTTTGGACCAAGATAGTATTGTGGCCATAACTTGGTCATTTCTATCCGATTTGAGTGACTAAAGTGGCTGGTTAAACTAGACTTCAAGAACAAAACTCCTAGAAATAGGTACTCAAATTCTCGACTTCATTTGGCCCGTAAATTCACTAAAGTGGGGCTATGTTTAAGCCAATTTCTGGTTCTGTTTTGAACATAGAGTAGTCCTCAAGAGCTAGCATATCTTGAGTTTCTGCGTCGATTTAGGTGATTCCAGTTGGAGAAGAACCCTTAGCACCCAGCTTCAAAATATTACAAAGAACCGCTGTCAGGTATGGAGTTACACCCTGAAAATGAGTATTTCAAACTGTCCCTAGTGTACAGGCAAATGACTAAGCTGCGTGAAAACGCCATACCTCAGCTGGACATTCAATTGAAATGATTCCAATTTCTAAGTAAAGTAAGTTCACAGAGGAACAAGAATACATGAATGATGTGTGAATACATAGGTGTCATACCGTACAAGTATATGAAATGCCATATGCAATAGACATGAAACAAGAAAAATATAGGAAATGCAATATGTATAGATGTTCATTTAAACATAACGTGGGATACTTAAATACGAAACGAATCGAAATACGGTCTAACACGAAAAGCAGGGCCATGTCATGAACACATATCAGGTTAAGTTATATGACAGTTATCACATATAAACTTAAAAGATAACAAATGATATGAAATACATGAATTAACAAGATAGCCACTAAGAAGGCTATAATAGAGTGGAAAGATCCTGGGTAGATCTACATAAATGATAAGGAAGACAGTAATGTGATTAAGATAGATTATGAGTTCATAAACACATGATAGTATGACTACCTAGGACCGGAAGAATGAATGAGGAACGCTCGATCGGTGCTTCGACACTCCCGCTAGTGCCATAACACTTCTCACATGCGGGCAGCACGTTATGATCTGCGCTTCGCCACTCCCGCTGCTACCAAGACTTCGTTACGGCGTATTAATGCTCGACGGCGTTTCGACACTCGCTACTACGACACCCTCGTTACGTGCACACGCACGCTTCGCACACCATACCTTCGGGCTCCCGGTGTACTATGTCCCTCCTCATTCATGCGGCTCTGCCCAGTAGACGACTATAGATGTGAAGTGTGTGTGACGCTGATGAATACATCTTTATATAAAAGTATATTTATTAAGACCTAAGATGCTTAGCATACTAGACTTACTGTACTTGGGTACCATATGTTCCTATTTGTATGATAAAGTCATGGAACATAAACCATGAAAATTTGAATAATGAACAATAAGAGAAAGGGACCAGCTTCCGCTCTTGAACTCCGTACCTACGGCACACTCTATAGGCTCTATACCCTACGAGAGGTGTAAGAGTTCTGCAAAAGTCAAGGCAGGCCGTAGACAATTATGTAAATTACATGAATAGTGGAACATGACCTCGAAACCAAGAAAGTCATGAAACATATAAAAGAGACGAATCAGATACCTTGACATGAATATGTATAAGTCTGAACATGAATCTGATATAAGTACAAATATGTGCCCTTCGGGAGAAATGAACCAATATGAACCTACGGGTACCTTCGCTTAAGAATAAGTCTCGTAATACAAGTATAAGATCCGTAAGACAAGTATATGCTCCGTAATACAAGTATAAGATCTGAAATACATGAATAAGCTCTGCAATACAAATATAAGATCCGTAAGACAAGTATATGCTCTGTAATACAAGTATAAGATCCGAAATACATGAATAAGCTCTACAATACAAGTATAAGATCCATAAGACAAGTATATGCTCCGTAATACAAGTATAAGATCTGAAATACAAGAATAATCTCTGTAATACAAGTATAAGATCTATAATACAAGGATATGCTCCGTAGTACAAGTATAAGATACGAAGTACAAGTATAAGTTCTATAGTACCTACTAAGCCTTCAAGAAAAGGTCTAAGCTCAGAACTCCTACGAGAGATCCGATAAGTATTAGTATGACGTAGGTTCATGAGGTCTGGGAGATCTGAATAATTATAAGTCCGAGACAAGTATCAGTATAGTTCGATATATATATATCCTTTCGAGATCCGAACACGTATACATTCACTGTACAAGTACAAGTATGTGTCCTGTGAGAGACTTGAACAAGTATACGTTCGCTATAAGTACGAATATGTGTATAAGCTGCTGTATGAATTGATGAAAAATTATGATATATATATTACTGCATATCTATTACTGTTATATGCTCCTTATAAATGAGTACAGCAGATGCAGCCAGATGTTTATGTTTCCACTGCGTAAAGCTAGCATGGGTTTTTAATCCATGTAGGTACAGAGAAGAGGTCTCGAAAACTTCCGCATACCAATGGGCCAACACACTAGTAAGGTTCACTACATGTAGGTTCCACGCCCGATTGTAAATGTAAAAGTACGCTTTTGTATATGTAACGGGACCTCGTGGGATCGTATGTATAAGACATTGTAAACACCACTACTAAGTAGTTTTATTTTGGTATATTTGGATATAAGGAGATTTTGATTAAGTTATAAGACTTCAGCTCCACCAATGTCTCAAAAAAAAAAAAAAAAAACAGTAAAGAGTCCCAAAGATATAGTCTCTTCGCTTCCGACCCTGCTCGTATCCGCTATTCTGCCTGACCAGAATCGAGTAGACAAAATCTCCACCACAATGATTCAGTGACGTAGTGGAAATCATTTTTCTACTTAAAGTGACAATCATCATGATTAGCTTTTTCTTAGGTGGTAATCAATTATGCAATCATAGTCCTTAAACAACTCTAGCCATCGACATTTCCTTAAGTTCAATTCGTTTTGAGTTAACAGATACTTAAGACTCTTATGATCTATAAAGATTCTACATTTTTCACCTTATAAATAATGTTGCCATATTTTCAAAGCGAACACTACCGGGCCGCCAACCCTAAATCATGAGTGGATAATTCTCGTCATATGTGGTTTCAATTGTCTGGAGGCATAAGTCACCACTTTTCCATCTTGCATCAAGACACATCCCAAGCCTATCCTTGAAGCATCATTATACATGGCATATTCTCTACCCAAAGTAGGCTGAGTCAACACCAGTGCTTTAACCAATATTTTCTTTAACTGTTCAAAACTTGACTGACACTTGTCATCCCACTTGAACTTTACCTCTTTCCCCGAAAACTTTGTGTTTAAGATGACATGCATCTTGAGTCCTCAAACTATCAATAGTATCTTGCTAAACCTAAGAAACTCCTCACCTTGGTTACATTTTGAGGCGGTTTCCAACTCACAACTGCTTCAATCTTTGTAGGGTCAACTCTAATACCCTCTGCAGATACAATATGCCTAGAATGACTTTAAGCCACAAATCACATTTGCTCAACTTTTGCAAACAATCAAGCTTTCTCGATCCGTAACACTATCCTCAAATGTTGTTCATGTTCCCAGGCATCTTAGAATACACTAGGATGTCATCACGAATACCACTACAACCGTCCAGATATGGTTGGAATACCCTATTCATCGTCCATGAATGCAAATGATGATTAGTCAACCCAAGGGCCGTACATTAAAAACTCATAATGACCATATTCCAAGCTCCAAGGTTGTTTTCGGAACATCAACATCTTTCACCCGAAGTTGATAATATCCCGATTGCAAGTCTATCTTTGAAAAGACGCTTGCTCCTTTCAACTGATAAAAAAAATCTTATATTGAAGGATCTCGACCCGGATTAACCTCATGAACCCGAGGAGACCTCCCGACACTCCAATGGATATAGAAACTTTTCCTCAAAACAGTCAAATAAAATCCATGGAGCGAACCCCTTTACAATCCTTAACATATCTTTAGAAAATAATGCGAAGTTAAGGATAATTTTTCTTCTTTTTCAAACACTTGGATTTTTTCGTAAAATCGCCGTAGTTTCCTCTGCTTT
Source organism: Tetrastigma voinierianum (assembly GCA_016808115.1). Taxonomy (NCBI): domain Eukaryota; kingdom Viridiplantae; phylum Streptophyta; class Magnoliopsida; order Vitales; family Vitaceae; genus Tetrastigma; species Tetrastigma voinierianum. Next base: position 100,347 of record JAEQBH010002525.1, on the reverse strand, counting down.
TCACATTCTAAATTTACAAACCCGGGCGAAACATTTAAAACACTTCACTTTTCTCAATTTCTAACTTCCTTTGTTCGACTCCTTGTCCACAACTCAATCAACACAATATATACATATATACATTTATTCATTTCTAACTAATAAAACATTCCAAACTTCTTCAATTCCATGCATTTTTTTTTTCAAAAGATCGCTTGAGCCGACTTAAGGTTTCCACGCCTACGCACCTTCGCCCACTGGAGATCAAAGCCCACGAGTTCCTTTTCAACTTTTATACATATACATATATACATAACAAAATATTCAACATATACAATATGCAAAATTATTATACAATGAAATCACAATGCCGCCCTCCTCAATGACTCGACCACTCGCACAGAGGGTACTGCCACAAGACTGCTCCTAAGTTCTCGAAAATGTTTTTGAAACATACAGAAAAGAATGAGCTAAAGGAGCCCAGTGAGTGTACATTTTCATTAAGATACCATTTTCAGTATATACCAAAGTAATACATACTTATACAATTAAAAATCCCTTTATGCCTTAAACTTTCTTTTCAAAGTAAAACATACTTATACAATTAAAAATCCATTTATGCCTTAAAATTTTTTTTTTATACAATTAAAAATCCATTTATGTCTTAAAATTTTTTTTTATACAATTAAAAATCCATTTATGCCTTAAACTTTCTTTATTTATTTCTTTCTTTCTTTCTTTCTTTCTGATGGAACCTGGGATAAAACACCTAAATAGCTCCTGCATCAATGAGGGACAACACATTTCGGGCCATAACCACCACGTCGCGGAGAAACCCAAGCTTTTATAATGTGGTTCCAACATAGCACCTTATCAATGCAAGGATATTACTCTAGACACCCACCTCTCCCCCGTTAGCAACCTATAACTTTATCCTCTAAATCTACACGCTAAGGTACCTCGCCGACACGGGCTATATCAGCCATATGGGGTTGGGGTAACCATTAGTAAAACATTTATCAAAATACATTTATAAATCCATTTAAATCTTTACTTTATCATGAAAAATCATATATATATATGCAAATATACATGCATTCTAACACATTTTTTTTTTTTACTTTCATAATGCCTAACATATGCATATATATATAATTTAATATAAATATATATATTGATGCAAGATAAACATGTACATTAAAAATTTTCATTTACATCAAAACTTTTCATTTAGGCAATATAAACATTTACATTAAACTTTTCATTTTAACATCAAAATCATTCATCTTTAAAACTCACTTGCAAACATCATTTTTACACTCACAAAGCTTCACCGCGCTCAATCTTGCTTCTGCTTGTCGACCCCGCTCCCGTCCGATACCCTTCACCTTTTTCAGCAAAACCACAACCAACCATTAACCATAACTTCCATTTAATCCACCATACACATTCATTTTCACCCAACCACATCACATTCACTTAAATCTCTCATTTAACCACACTTAGAAATTGAATCATTCAATTGACTCCATCCAGTCTGCTATGGCATTTTCATGCCAACCAGTCATTTTACCGATTCCATACTGACTGTTGAAATACCCATTTTACAATGTCTTGACTCCATATTTGACACTGGTTCTTTATACTCTTTTGAAGCTAAAGTGATAAGGGTTCTTCTCCAATTGGAATCACCCAAATCGGAGCACCGAAACTCACGTTACATCCAAAACAACCGGGCTAATCTATATTCAAAATCGAACTGTAAAGTGGCTACACATGACCCTACCAGTGAATTTTCACACATAGAACAGAATTCGACAATGCCTATTTCTGGATGTTTGCTCTCCTTGAAGTCTAGTTTAATTATCCAATTTGAATCACTCAAATCGGATAATAAATGAGCAAGTTATGGCTAAATTCACGAAAACTGGTCGAAATAGAAACATAGCATTTCCCCGTACTCAAGACTCGCCTCCTGAAATTCTGCCCGCATTTTTGCTTCTTTTTTTGCCACTTTGCTACCAATTAACATCAAGGCCAACTTCTATAATTCATATACCTTAAGAATTACATGGAATTTCATCTAAAACAACCTCCACAACACTTGGAATGATGCTATGGAACCTCAAACCTCAAACCCTAAAAATCCAAGAACTCAACCTAGTCCACCAATTCTTTTAAACATCATATAATTTGATGATTCCATGTTTATTTTCCCAATTGGGGGTTTTACTCTCATAACCCCAACCCAAGAGTTTTTTTGCACAAACCTAGACTAAAGGGAGAAACAAATCTTCATCCAAAACCTTAGGATTCATATCAAAATCCAAACATGATTCCATACCTGATTTTGACCTGGGTCTCCTCCTTCTCCTTCCTCTTCCTCTTCTTCCTCTTCCTTTCTCCCTCCTTTCTTCTAAAAAAACCGTGAAGCCCTAAAATTTAGATGAGACCAAATGAGTTTTGCTCTTGTCTCATGTCCTTTTAGTCACAATTTTTCCTTAATTTCCAGACTTAAGTCCACAAGCATTCAATATTGCACATTAACTCTTGATATTTATACAGGCCCATCTCTAACTTAATTATGCCTTACATATCCTTTTTGCTAAATGACAATTGTACCCTTCTTTTATTACCACATTCCGGGTTTTCTAAATTATCATTTCATAATTTCATCTCCAAAATATTACAATGTAACATTTAATACTCGTATACGCCCCTACCGTATCATGTACTGTACACTCTCTCGGGACGGGGCGTTACAAAATCCTCCCACCTTAGAACATTTCGTCCTCGAAATGAATAGACTAAACTCCAAAAGAAAGGAAAGGAAAATACCTCATTCGGAAAATAATTGAGGGTACGACAAGATCCGAGCCTCCGCCCCAAGTAGCCTTCATCAGATGACTCCTCCACAATACCTTCACCAATAATAGTCTTGTTATACAGATCCCGTCTCTCGAACGGTCGAGGATCTCAGACTGTTCCTCTTCTACGCCAAATTTGGACCACTTTCCACGTTTCCCAAATCTTAAGACGTTTCCTTCCATTGAAATCCTCAAAATTATGTCCCCTACCTCGAACCCAGTCCCGACGGCTGATCGGTCTCGCATAACTTTTCTTTCGCCTGGCCTTGTGCAATTTTCAGTCTATCCCTTATAACTTTGATCTATCACAAGTCACTTGAACAATTTCCTGACCTACACTTCCTTCACCTACCTCGGTCCCAACGTGACCGGAGTTCGACATTTCGTCCATAAAGAGCCTCATAAGGGGCCATACTCACTCTACCATAACTCGTTATTGCATGCAAACCTATCAGGTAGATGGTGTCCCAAATTCTAAACTCCAGAACACATGCCCTAAGCATATCCCCTTCTAAAGTCTCAGATAGTCCTCTCGCACGCCATCCGTTCCGTGGATGAAAGCCGACTTAAATGCGCTTTAGTGCCAACTAAGATTCTCAGAACTCGGGCCAAAACCGTGAGGTAAACCCGATCTCTGTCTAAACAATGGAAACCGGCGTACCATGCGCCCGATAATCTCTCTAACGAGTACTGGGGCCAACTTATCCAATGAATCACTATTCGATAGGTAGGAAATGCCAGCTGATTTCGCGCTCCGTTTTACACCCACCCATATCGTATCATGGCCACCCTAAGAACGTGGAAGTCCTACCATTGGTAAAACTATAGTACTTTCTCCCATTTCCACCGAGGGATCGGGAGGATCGGTAAAGTCCCGCAGCTTTTTGATGTTCGCATTCACTGCTGACACGTGAGACATTTAGAGATCTAACTCTGACATCCTCTTCATACCCTTCCACCCGCAAGGTTTCAGCAGATGATACATTCAAGGCTTCCCGATGCATAGCATAAGCGGAGGAAGGGCTTCCTCCATAATTCTCTCCCTCACATCACCTACATCCCACACACAACCTCTGCCCATGACCACTGCATTCATCCTCTCTCAATGACAAATCCCCTCGTCGCCTGCACTCTTCGCCTCTCAACTTCACTATCTGTGGATCTTGAATCTGAAGCTCTCTAATCTTGTCTATCAATACAGATCGACATGAAATGTGGCTAATAAAGGTTCCGACCGTTGGCCCAGCCTCGCACCCAAGGACCTCAATTCTATGAGTCGAGGAAGATGTACCACACGCGGTGATGCGGGAACCTACGGTCTTCTACTAAGAGCATCTCTACCACGTCGCTTCCGCACGATATTCAATGCAGTACATTCATAACCTGATCAACTCAATCCACTTTCGCCTCATACCCATTCTTCAAACGATACTACAAGCTCTATGATCCGTAAAATCCCATGTGGCACTCCATATAAGTAATGCCCATATCCGCAAGGCAAATACTACAAACTGCTAGCTCATGTCGTGTAGGATACCCCTGCTCATGCTTCTTCAATTGCCTAGAAGCATATGCAATCACCTTGTCATTAATACAACACCTAAGCCTTGCCTAGAGGCATCACAATACACCGCAGCTTCATCCTCGCTCGATGGAAGTGTGTTACCGAGCCGCTGGCCAATCTCCTTTTAGTTCACATCGGGAATCCCCATCGACAAGCTCTGACCATAAAAATGGTTCCTCTTCTCGTCACTAGTCAAAGGTGCATGATCTTCGAGAATCCTCAACGAATCTCTTACTTGCAATGGCCCTCACAAAACCCGTAAAACCTCTTATCTCGTAACACTCGTAGAGGTTTCCACCCAAGATAGCCGACCTTTGCGATCCACCGAGATCCCTCTCGCAGTAAACTATGTGTCCCAAAAAGGCGACAATGTCGAGCCAAAACTGACACTTACTAAGTTTAGCATATAACCGATGTTCCCGCAATGCTTCGCGGTAATTATCCTCGCGCTCGCATGTTCTTCCACTCCGCCGAATAGATCAATATATCACAATAAACACGATAACAAATCGATTCTAAGTAAGGCCCGAAAATTATGTTCATGAGACTCATGTGCTGGGCATTCAGAAGTCCAAATGGCATGACTAGAAACTCAAAATGCCCGCACCGTGCTCCGAATGCCGCCTTAGAAACATCCTCATCATGAACTCAATCATGATAGCCTCGACCTCAAATCAATTCGAGAATACCTTAGCTCCCTCGTAATTGATTAAAGAGATCATCAATCCTCTGAAGCTGATACGACACGTATTGTTACCTTATTCAACTCTCTGTAATCAATACATAATCGCATGCTTCCGTCCTTCTTCTTCACAAATAAAACCGGTGCTCCCAAAGGAGATGTGCTCGGTCTGATGAACCCCTTGCTGACCATTTCTTCCATCTGCACTTTAAGTTCTTTCACCCCGTAGGGCCATCCTTGTAAGGCGCCCTCAAATCCCAGTTTCATTCCTGTGGGCTAACTCGACCGAAAAATCAATCTCTCTCGTTCGTGGCAATTGAAGATCATCCGAAACACATCCGAAATTCTCCGACTACCACGTTCTTCCAATCTCATATCATCATCTTCTCACCTCAACTCCGCATAGCTAGATACCCCGGATATGACTTTGGAGCATCTTCCTGTACTCATCATCACAGTATTATCATACTCGAAGACAATATCTTCCTTACCCCCACAAAGTAAATCTCTGTCTCCGGCCCACATAATCCTAACTTCTTTCCTGAAACAATCCATGGTAGCGTGATGTCGAGACAACCAGTCCATCCCTAGTATCACATCGAAGTCCTGGATGTCCAACAATACCAAATTGGCCATAAACTCATGGCCCTCAATAATCACTCAACAACCCATGCATACTCTATTTGCTATAAGTGAATCTCCCGTAGAAGGAGACTACCATACTACACCCATGGTCAGATTCTATGGTTCACCAGGCAATAAATTTCGGCAGAATAAACGAGTAAGTGGCACCCTGACTATCAAGACATAAGCATCACTATCAAAACACTCCTGGATAGTACCCGTCAAGGACCTCTGTGCTACATCTCGCTCCCGCCGGGAGGATCGCAAACACCCAGCTCCGTGTCTCGAGGTCAGCCCCATCTCGTCCTCCGACGGCCACCTCTACCCGCCGTCCTCCGTATTCAGTAAATGTAGTGGGGCCTCTACCGAGCCCCTCTCGACTCGACCTTGACTCTACCAAAGACTGAACTCCGCCGTCCCGCTCGTCCCACTCCCCGATCCACCGCCAAACTATCTCGCGACACCCTTGGCGGCGTCCCGAAAGTGTCCGCACCTTGTGCAACCGGGTCCGCGCCCACCTCGCACTCACCATAATGGTTCTTCCCACACCGGCACACTCGGCTGGGACCCGAGCCACCCGTCTCGTGGCCTCACCGAACCCCTCGCCAGACCGTGCCCCGACTAGCCTCCGCCGCCACCCAGCCCACGTGTCTTTCCTCCTCCCCTCTTGAACTGCCATCGAACCTCCCCTCAACCCACGCTCGACCCACCTCGCTGCCCCGATCGGGTCAGCCCGGATTTCAACCCCACGCCCTCTCACCCTAACTCGTAGCCTCTACCACCGTCGCACTGTGTGTGGGCAGTCGACGCTACTATGGTCCTAATCTGGATCTAAGACCTACAACAAATCTCTCTTGGCTCAACCAATATCCCCGATAATGTAGGACACGCCGACGAGTTCAAAAACTCATTATAATCCGTCACGAGTGTCCCCGCCTCCAAACTTAAAGAACTCCTCACTTTGCATCTCTGCACCGGGTCGGAACAAACTTATCTCGTAAACTTTTCCTAAACTCGCGCTCAGACACTCCCTCTCGGGCATCTCCTCTCGAACTGCCCTCCACCACCCAATGCTCATTCCGTAGGAGAAGCGCGTAGTGCGACCATCCGCTTCATCCGTGCACACCGCATCACCGTAGACCGTCTACTTCCCTTAACCATGACGAAGCCTTCCCGGTCTCCCAATTCATCATAGTTCAGTGTCCCTAGCTGGCCTCCCATAGAAGCCACCGACCTCGGCCGTCAGAACGCAAAGGGCTAAAGTCGAGCCATTCGCCCCAAGGGTATCCGTCCTCCCACGACCTCGTGAGGCTGCAGGCCTGTCAGGTGCAATAGCAGGTCACTTTGCATCAGGTGGAGGAACATAAGGCACTCATCAACATATTCTCTGGGTGGTGGTACTTAATGCCTCAGAGTTTCTGGGTGGGGGTCGCTTCACTCACGCATTTTCCGTGAATTCAAAATTTAATGTCATGTAATGCATATATGATTTTAAATCACATAATTAATTTATGCAATTTTGTAAAGAAACCATTAAAAACAATCATATGAAATAAATTTTCAAATTTTTATAACATTTTCAAAACCGTGGCTCTGACACCACGTTGAAGGATCTCACCTGACAATCCTCACGAACCCTAGGATCTCCCAAGACTCCAATGGATATAGAAACTTTTCCTCAAAAAACACAATAAAATCCATGGAGCTAAACTCTTTACAACTTCCCAACATATCTTTTAGAAAATAATGTCGGTTTAAGTGATAAATTTTTTTTTTTTTCTTTTTCAAACACTCGATTTTTCAAAATCGCCAGAGTTTCGTTTGGACTTTCCAGCTTACAAACCCGCGAAACATTTAAAACACTTCTAATTTTCAAATTTTCAACTTCCTTTGCTCGGGACTCCTCGTCCACAACTCAATAAACACAATATATACATATATACATTTATTCATTTTCTCAATCATCAAACATTCCAAACTTCTTTCAATTCCATGCATTTTTTTCAAAAGATCAGCTTGAGCTCTGACTTAAGCCAACCGCCCACGTACTTCGTCCACTGAGGATCAAAGCCCACGTAGTTCCTCTTTCAACTTTATACATATACATGCTATATACATAACAAAATATTCAACATATACACATGCAAAATTATATACAATGAAATCACTGCCGCCTCCTCAATGGCCCCGACTCATCAGCACGCAGGGCACTCGCCCACAAGACCCCTGCCTCAGTCCTCGAAAAATGTTTTGAAACATATAGAAAAGTAAATGAGCTAAAGGAGCCTGAGTGTACATTTTCATTATGATACCATTTTCAAGATATACCAAAGTAATACATACTTATACAATTAAAAATCCCTTTATGCCTTAAACTTTCTTTTCAAAGTAATACATACTTATACAATTAAAAATCCATTTATGCCTTAAACTTTTTTTTTTATACAATTAAAAATCCATTTATGCCTTAAACTTTATTTCTTTCTTTCTTTCTGATGGAACCCAGGGGGATAAACACACCGAACAAGCCTGCACTGACCTGAGGGACAAATACATTTCGGGCCATAACCACTCACGTCAAGGGAGAAACCCACGCTTTGCATGTGGTTCCGCCAAGACTCCATCACGTGTAAGGATATTAATCTAGACACCTAATTCCCTCCTCGCTGCAACCTATAACTTACCCCCAAACTCACACGCTAAGGTACCTCGGTCGATATCACCATAACAAATATATAGTTAGGGTAACCATCAAGAAACATTTATCAAAATACATTTATAAATCCATTTAAATCCTTTACTTTATCATGAAAACTTATATAAATATGCAAATATACATATGCATTATTTACACTTTTTTTTTTTTTACTTTCATAATGCCTTAACATATGCATAATTTAATATAAATATATATATTGATGCAAGATAAACATGTACATTAAAAATTCATTTACATCAAAACTTTTCATTTCTGTGCAATATAAACATTTACATTAAATCCATTTTAACATCAAATTATTCACTTTTAAAACTCAATTTGCAAAACATCATTTTTACACTCACGCTTCACCGCCAATCTTGCTTGCTTCTTGCTCGACCCTCAAGCTTCCCGTCCGATACCCTTTTCACCTTTTTTCAAGAAACCACAACTAACCATTAACCATAACTTCCATTTAATCCACCATACACATTCATTTTCACCAACCACATCACATTCACTTAAATCTCATTTAACCACACTTAGAAATTGGAATCATTCCAATTGACTCATCCAAATTCAAGTTATGGCATTTTCATGCCAAACTAGTCATTTTACCGATTTTACACTCGGGACTGTTTGAAATACCCATTTTACAATGTTCGACTCATTTCACTGTTCTTTATACTCTTTTGAAGCTAAAGTGATAAGGGTTCTTTCCTCCAATTGGAATCACCCAAATCGGGAGCACCGAACTCACGTTACATCCAAAACAACCGGCTAATCTATATTCAAAAATCGAACTGTAGCGATTTATTATTACTACTCTACTTTTGAGTGAATTTGTGGGCCACATAGAATCAGAATTCGACAATGCCTATTTCTGGATGTTTGCTCTCCTGAAGTCTAGTTTAATTATCCACTTGAATCACTCAAATCGGATAATAAATGAGCAAGTTATGGTTAAATTACTAAAACTCCGGTCGAAATAGAAAACAAGAGCATTCCTCGTACCGAGACCTTCCTTGAATCTCTTGCCTGCATTTGCTTCTTTTTTGCCACTTTTGCTACCAATTAACATCAACTTCTATAATTATTACATTCTTAAGAATTTACATGGAATTCTATCTAAAACAACCCACAACACTTGAAATGAGTGCTATGGAACCTCCTCAAAACCCTAAAACCCTAGTGAAAAATCCAAGAACTCAACCTCAGTCCACCAATTCTTTTAAACATCATATAATTTGATGATTCCATGTTTATTTTCTCCCAATTGGGTTTTACTCATAACCCCAACAATTCAAGAGTTTATGTGCTCTTTAACCTGTAATTAAAGGAGAAACAAATTTTCATCCAAACCTTAGGATTCATATCAAAAATCCAAACATAAAGGATTCCATACCTGATTTTGATCTTGTCCTCCTTCTCCTTCCTCTTCCTCTTCTTCCTCTTCCTTTCTCCCTTCTTCTTCTAAAAACCGTGAAGCCCTAAAAATTGAGATGAGACCAAAAATGAGTTTTGGCTTTGTCTCATGTCCTTTTTAGTCACAATTTTCCTTAATTACACTTAAGTCCACAAGCATTCAATATTGCACACATTAATCCTGGAGGTTTATATTATGGCCTACTTCCTAACTTAATTATGCTCTTACATATCTTTAAGTTAAATGACAATTGTACCCTTCTTTTATTAACATTCCGTAGTTTTCTAAATTAATATTTCATAATTTCATCTCCAAAATATTACAATGTAACATTTAATACTCGTATACGCCCCTACCGTATCATGTACTGTACACTCTCTCGGGACGGGGCGTTACATATATTCTTGGCAACAGATATTTATTCTTCATTGTCACTTTGTTTATTTGCCGATAATCAATGCATATCCTGAGAGTGTCATCTTTCTTTTTGACAAATAAAACCGGGGCACCCTAAGGCGAAACACTAGGTCGGATGAAACCTTTGTCCAATAGCTCCCGTAGCTGAAGTCTTTCAACTCTTTTAGTTCAGTTGGAGCCACGGTAGGGGTGCCCTAGAAATTGGAATCGTTCCATGTACAACTTCAATAGACATATCTACTTCTCTTTCAAGTGGTATTCTTGGTAATTCCTCGGGAAACACATCAGGAAATTTCTTTACTATTGGAATTTTTTCCACATCTACTTGACCTCTTTTAGAGTAAAGCACCCAAGCTAAAAAGGCTTAACAACCTTTCCTCAGCAATCGTCGGGCTTGCATAACTGAAATTACATTTGACACAACTCCAGATTGGATACCATGTACTGTTACCTTTGACAGGTCGGAGCATTTAAGCCTTACTGTTTTCTTATCACAATCAACTATAACCCGATTTTTGGATAACCAATCCATTCCTAAAATTAAATCAAACTCATGAAACGGTAAACCAAGTAGATCATTAGAAAACTCTCTATCATGAGTCATTAGCACGCCTATGCACCTGGCCGACTTCGACATTAAGTGCCCCGTGAGGACTAGTACTGCTATTAATATATGGTAATCAAGCTCCGCAGACGTAAGTATCTCTATCAAACACACGTTCTGCATTTATATACGAATGAGTAGAGCCAGGGTCTATCAAAGCATGCATCTCAATATCATAAAGAGAGAAAATACCAGCAATCACTTTAGGAGCATCTTGATCCTCACGAGCCTTCATATCATAAGCTCGTGTTGGGGCTGTAGGCATAGGACATTCACTGTCACTGACACTGTGTCTCCACGTCCCCTATTTTGAATCGGGCCACCTAGACCCTTACCTTGATCCCGAGTCGAAGGTGGTGCAACAGATCTCCCTCTCCACTACCTTGCAAACTCCTATTATCCCCTGACTCTCGGAGACAATTCGCTATCAAGTGTTCAGTGCTTCCACATTTGAAACATCCTCCTATCAATAATCTACACACGCTCAAATGCCGTCTATGGCAATGAGGGCACTTTGGGACTTCTCCTTGTCCAATTGAAGCACCAAACTAGGTACCACCGTACTTCCCTGTCTTCTACCTCTTGTACTCGAACCCTGTACTGACTCAACTTGAGACTCTCTAGCTCTTTTACACGGGGAGGAAGAAGCTCCTCTATAAAAATTCTTTTTGAAACCTTTCTTTACTACTTGCTTTAGATCTCTCTACTTTCATTGCCACCTGCCCCAACTGATAGAAATTTACTTGCTGAAATCTTGTGATAAGAGCCAGATATCTTTTTATGGACGCATGTAGTCCATCTTCGACCGCCTTACACCGGGAATGCCTCTCTATGAGAACCACCTCCCGGCATACTCATCGAGACGGGCTAAATTCTTTCTCATATTCACCACCGATAAGTTCCTTTGCTTCAAATTTAGAACTGCTTCCACTTAGTTTCCTGGGCAGATATATCAAAACATTTTAACCCCCGAACTCGAACAAAGAATTCCCATGGCATAGGATTTGGAATCCTTGGACTCCTCAACACTAGCTTCCACTAATCATATGCCTCACTCTGCAATAGTGAGACTGCACATGATACTCTCTTATCGAGAGGGCATCTAACTTCCTTCAATATTATTTGTAGATTTTCTAACCAGAATTCCTCTTTATCGAATCCTTCCATGTTTGTCCCATTGAATTCCTTAGCCCCATGTTTTCACCACGCCTATCAGCTGAGTTGTCATCTTTCCAATACTCGAGCCATGTCCTCGAGATATCCTCAAGAAGGCTTCATTTGGCTAGCAAGTATTGCTTTAGAGCTCAAAGCCGATAACCCCGACTTAAGGTTAACACTCTCTCGCTTTCTTCTAACTAATTCAAGGATGATCCATCTATGTAAAACATAAGACACAAAGGACATCCACATTAGCCAACATATTACTATACACATGCTTTTCTATCCTATACTTATGCCAGAGCCGCCTAAACCTAGGCTCTGATACCACTTAATTGTCATCTCAAGCTAGAGCCTAAACCTAGGCTCTGATACCACTTAATTGTCATGCCCCAAGCCCTCGCCTAAGCAAAGAGTGGGGACGCGGCACGAGACTGAGACTCTTTAACCTGTTTTTCTGTCATTGGTGGCCCAATTTATATATATTTTCACAAAGAAATAAAACTTATAACATATACATATAAAAACCACTCGTAGTGAGCCATTATACTGCATATATCCGAGTCCCATTTACCGGTTCTTATACAATTTCACTATTAAAGCAAAACCTCTACATTTACATATATAAAAACAACCAAAACCTACTGGGGTGGGCTTTTATCGCTATGTCGCCTTGGCGGATGCGAATGCCTTGAATGTCCCTCTCTTCGATGTTCCAAGCACGAATGAAACATCCGTGCTAGTTTATAGCTTAGTAGGAAAACATAAGAGCAACATATATGACCACTTATATGATCCTCTACCTCAAAGATACATATACAATAGCTGGTAAACATATACTTTTTTACATTATCATATGCATCTTTTCGTATCATTTGCATATTTCATGCCTTTTCATGTGTCATGTTTCATTATCTATATCATTTTTTTTATGCTTGTATATTCCAAAGACGTGGATATGGGAGATAACTATATATACCCGAAGGTATCATCACCGCACGAACAAGGACCTATGTCTCGTACTTCAGATGACCCAAACAGAGCCAGACATACCCGAAGGTATCATCACTGTATGAGACAGTGACCTATGCTTGTATTATGTGACCCAAACGGGGCCACTGTAATGACCCAAATGAGGCCGCTTTAATGACCCAAACAAGGCCAACTTATAACTTGTAATCCCTCATAGGTAAGGTTACTTGTCCATCCACTTTGGAGTATATGCAGGAAATCAAGCTTTATTAGGGTTTCCTTTTTTATCCAGTTGTGGATATCATACTAAATATTTACATGTTTGTATTACTGCTCATGGTGTTCATATTTCATATCAACTCTTTCTTTATTTATTTACTAAATACTTTACATCGAAATATTTCATATACAAACAAATCTTCACTTTAATGAATTTTCTGACCCAATGGGGGTCCAATATACTTATTTCAAGGAGATTTGTCTCTCCTGTGGTGTTCCTGTTTACCCGCAAATTAATCACTCACCTGGAATTTAATGATGGCCATGACAAACACTGTGGAATTTCACTATCCCTAAACCTATAGAGCCGGTACTGATCTCGGCCTGTCATTAGCCCGACCAACCCAAAATTAGCCTCGTTAGTCTTAATTTTGTTGGCCCCAGCACCCAAAGCCACTGGCTCACCTGATTGGACCAAGGCCTATTAGATCTGATTCAAGAAGTCTCGATTTTCTGGGTCGGTCTCTTGGTTAATTAAATAAAAACCAATTTTTTTACTTTACCTATCCGGGGCTATGAGTTATCCTTATAAATTCCAAGCCCTAGTTTTCTATTTTTTGTTTTGGCTTTTCCAAAGTTCCCGAGCAGTTGCACTGAGCAGCCAAGCAAACTTCTTCTCCTCCAGCTCCACCGCTCCAAAGAAACCCCCTCCTAGCTCCTCACGACGATCCTCCAAGCATTTTTCTGCCTTCTCCTTCCATCTCCATTCACATCCATGGATCCTCTTCCCATATTTGTTGACCTCAAGATCGCTTTCTAGGTAAAAATCATCACTTTTGCTTCAAAATTTTTTCTTGTTTGATCTTTTTTTTTTTTATGAAACATAAATTCAATCTTATAATGCTTTTATTTCTTTTTTGATGTCGAAATGGGTAGCGCCTTCGTATTCCAGCTCTTCATCTTTCAAATTCAAGTGATCGATCGATCGAATCAGAATAGAGGTTATGCTTGGCTTGGCATTTATGCGCAAAAATTGATAGGTGTTTTTTTGAAGTGTCGCTGCTCTTGCCCGTTGGTTGTCACCGCCATTAGAAAAATCATATTCCTTAATTTGCACCTCCAAATATTAATCTAAACTCGCTTCATCTTTTGGAAGATCGAGATAATCACTTTGATCAACTTCGGGATGATCCATTCGTGTCCCTCGTAAGTGTGTTATAATTTACAAGAGTTTTTTAATTCCGAGAACACTAATTAGGACTCAAGCTTCTCTCATTATTTCTTTAATTCCAGAACTTTAATTAATCACAAAGTGTTTGTGGGACCGCAGAGTCTTTTCCTTTTTTATTTTATTTTGTTTGCAAAACAAGAAAATAAGATGGATGAATGACAGACATGACAACAAATGATACGAAATATTATTATAAAGAGTAAGTTTAAATGAGATTGAAGCTGATAATACTTAAAACAAGGTTTATCTGTCTCTGGTCGGGGCCTCATTCTCACCCTCACCCTCACCCTCAATTGTTTCTTGTGTTTTTGGAAGACATAAAGAGAGAAGAAAGCAAAGGAAGGGAAAGGGAGATGAGAATGAGAATGGGATAAGGTCGCTGTAGAAAGGCACTGAGTAGTTAATGGAGAATGACAAGGGAGGGTGGGTTGAGTGCCAAATGTATGTGTGGAGACTTGTTGGTATGTTCATGCATTGAAAGTATATTAACTACAAATGCAGCTTGGTTGGATTTTTGGTGATTAGTGAACCTAATTTGCCGCTGTTGATATCTTTGTCACCTGTTTGGCAACATTGGAAGTAAACAATCGAATAGCTTATTGTCTGGTAGTTGCATTTATGAAATGATTGCTGGGAATCCTTGCCATTTGATCCGAAATTTGTTTGAATTGAACCTTAATCCATTTTAGTTGTGGTGGTTGCTAGTCCTGATGCTTGGTTTCTAGTTTTTCGTTAGTTTGGATCCGTTGTTCATGAAAATGGCCCTAGGTTTTATGTGTCGACTTTATTCATTTATAAATTTTATATCAGCAGCTTATGGATTTTGACCTAATTGTGGGGATGATGGATTGCAATGTTTGAAAATACTCCCGAAACTAAGAGTGCTACTGCTACTAATGTTTCCGTTGGTTGTGGTACTAATGATAAGACTAAGTCTCGTTGCGCTAGCGGTAAAGAATTAAAGAGCGATACTGAAAGAAGTTGTTGCTAAGAAAGTTCGGGGTAATACCTTTGAGGTGTGGAATAATTATGAAAAGATTGGTGTAGTAGATGGCGTGGAAAAATGTAAATGCAAGGGTTGTGGGTGCCATGTTGGTTGACCATTCTGGGATGTTGAGGTCTCGGAAACTTGATCATAAGGCTTATCGAGATGCACTCTCTAAATGTATCATAATGCATGATCTTCCATTTAGATATGCTGAGTATGAAGGAGTTTGGGTAGTGAATAGAGTTTTGAATCCTGATTTCAAACCTATTAGTAGAAACACTGCTAAGGCTGATTGTTGGGACGTCTTCTTGAGTGAAAAAACAAAGCTAAAGAGCATATTAACTAATATTCGTGGTAGAATTTGTTTAACTTCTCGATGTATGGATCGTTGTAACTATCACATTATATGACTGATGTACTCATTATGTTGATAAATGGAAGTTAAATAGTAAATTACTTGCTTTTTGTGAGTTAGAGAGTCCACATACAGGGATTGAATTATCTGGAAAGGTATTTGGAGTGCTAAAGATTTGGGAATAGATGGGAAAATATTTTCCTTGGACTTTGATACTTCTAATGATAGCATGCAAAATATTTTGAAAGAGAGGCTTAATTTGCAAAATGGTTTGTTATGTGATGGTGAATTTTTTCATGTTAGATGTTGTGCACATATATTGAGTCTCATAGTTCAAGTAGGTTTGAAAGTGGCTAAAGAGGCTTTATATAAAATAAGAGAAAGTGTTAAATATGTGAAGGCTTCTAGGGAGGTTAAACAATTTCATAAATGTGTCAAGAAGTGCATTTAGATGATATTGGTAGTTTCTCGAGGTTGATGTCAACTAGATGGAATGCTACTTACATGATGCTTGAAAGTGCTATTATACCGCTGCAGCTTTCAATAAGGTTTGACTTCACGATAAAAGTTATACGCTTTGTCCATCTAATGAAGAGTGGAAAGAGCTTATAAGATGTGCCGCCCCATTCTCTATCGACACTAACTTGATATTCGATCATCCACCCCACTCCAATTTGTATTTCCTACAAGTTTATAGTATAGAAAAGAAATTGAATGAAAACTTACAGCGAAGATGGGGTGATCAAAGATATGGTCGCAAGGATGAAGGTAAATATGATAAGTACCGGAGTGAGTATTTGTCACTTCGCACTTGGATGTGTTCTTGACTCGTTCTAAGTTGAACTTTTGAGCTTTTTGCTATAAGAGACTTTATCCATATGACCATCAAGAGAAAGTGAATAAAGTAAGGGAGGCTCTCAGATAAACTATTTGCTGAACATACAAAGTATGGGGCTACATCAAGCTCCACTGCTTCATTTTCAAACCAGTCATCACGACCATGTGGTGCTTATTCACAACAACGCCCCTCCATTGAAAAAGCGGAACAAGCTCAACATCATCACTATTATCTATACTTGATGTAAGTTTGATTATTATAATTTTTATTCATTATTTTTCTTGTTATTCTTTTTTCAAGCATCTAGTATAGTGATGATTTTGTTTATGTGTTGGTTGCTTGTATATTTGTGAGTATCACATGGAAATGAGTCAAATGACTTCAAATGATGTCCAGTCTCAACTTGATATATACTTGGATGAAGGAAGCTATGTTGGAAATGACCTCGACGTGCTATGATCACATGGCCTTTTTTCTGCAATCTAAAATTCACTCTAGTTCATAGCTCAATTCAATGTATATGCTATATGGAAATTATTGAATAATTTATCTAGAAATTAGTTGGCATAAGAAATTTTGTTATTGATGTGTGCGTAAGCCGCCAGTTGCGAAAGCGCTGCATCTTAATGGTGGTCAGACAACGTTGTGCTATATGTGTGTTTCATCTTCTTTCTATTTATTTTTATTCGAGATGGCTCCATTTACAGAAGAATCAGAATTAAACTCAGATAGTTGTTTTGTTTTCATTGATTAATAGTAGGGCAAACATCATATGGACATATGGAGCAAAAAAATAAATACTAGGCAATGGGGGCATTATTTGCAAGAGAGAAACTTGCACACCTGGAATGAAACAAATAATAGAGAAGGAAAAATTTATTGAATAAAAATACTTCACATTTTTTTTCTCTCACATAAGGATGGGCTGGCTCACGGCCCGCTGTCCAACATGGGCCTGGCCGGGGTCACAAAATAGCACCGGCTTAAATCAAGCCAGCCCCATCCGCCTCCGATTATTCCCTTCGTCCTGTGGGCTCGACCTGCACCGATCCGCTCCGCCCCGACTTGCCAGCTCTACTAAAACCCCAACATTTCCTTTACACAAACATTCCTCAATTGAGAATCACAACCAATTCAAACAACCATATAACACATGTAGAAGAGTTAGGGTGTTCCTAACTCAAACATAAACAATGAAGGAGTTTAAGGAGTTTCCAAGCCTTGTTTTCTTCTTTTGAAACAAACTTTTATCTTCTTCCTTCTTCTAGCTTGAACCAAGAGGAACCAAAACCATAAATTGCACAAAAGCCAAATGACCTCCTTTCCTCCTCCTCCATCGAATCTCTCTAGCCCGAGTTCTCTTTCACAAATGAGAAAATATCTCATTCAAGACCAAAATTTGGTCTTATCTCTTTTCCTTCACAAGGCCTTATTTGGCCAAAGCCATTTTTGGTTTTTTTTTTTTCCCTTTTTGCATTTTTAGTCTTTCATTTTTCTTTCTTTTGCAATTCAACTTCTCAATATTCTATTTTGGCATGTGAACTTATTATCTTATGACCCTTGAGTCCTTAATGTGACACTTTACTTTTTACCTTGACTCTGCATTAATTTTGGTTTTATCATTTTTTCTGCTCTTAGTAATATAAATTATGAAAATAAAAATTTAACTTATTTTATACTCTCTAAACATGTTATAAACTGCGATAAGATATTTCATGTACATGTAGACAATCCCAAAACTGGGGCATCACCCGATCCACCGGCAAGACAATCTTCTGTTAAATTTTTTATTCATCATTGAATTTGAATCACTAATAACTAGGTTTTTATTTTTCGTATTTATCGACATTATCAAGTTGTTATTAGGTGTTGAACATAAGGTTCACAAGACCATGAATACAATGGAATTATGATCAATATTATAGAAGATTTCGTGAAGCCGCAAAGAAGGTATGAGGCTATGAAGAACAAAGATTCATACCAAGATGCAAAACTCAAGCCGATGATCTCTCGAGACGTTTGTGTGTTCTTTTCCACTTTGTTGAGATAAAAAACTGGGGTTTGATCCTCCATCTAATTTCAACTTGCGTAAGAGGAAGCCATAAAGCTTTGGACATTTTGGGAGCTTATCTTTCATATAATGTCATTTTATCGAGTATAGAGTTTTATTTGTGACTACTATTGTATATCCTTTGTTTAGCTTCCAAGAATCCATAATGAAAGATAAAAAGAAATGAAAGTAAATTTTATTTGTTCATAAATTATTTTATTTGAGTGACACTTCACTTTTTCAAAACTATTATATTGTTTATTATCAAATACATTATGAACTAATATCTTCATCATTTTTCAACATATTTTTGTTGGAGTAAAATTAAATATATGAGCTGATATATTAAAAAAATGTGAATTATAGGCTATCAAATAAAGTTAGGCTAATTAAAGTGATTAATTTAAGTTTTGGGGCCTTAATTAATATATTATAAAGTGTGGGCATTAATGTGTAGAGACAAGCGTAATTTCTATTTTTATGATGGGTTAAAATAAAAATTATGAACAGACGCGTATCAAAGATATAAACAAGATCGCCATTGTTTACTTAACAGCATCGCACTCATAAATAGACACGATTGTTTATAAATGGGGTCATGGTCCCCAGATCACACAATGATTTTCAATTCTTCTGATTCCCATTGTCAGAGAGAAATATTAGACAGAAAACTAGTGTAGATCTGGAAGATCATAAAGCCTCAGACTCACATTTAAATATTTCAATATTTTGTTATGGATTCAGGTACGCTTCTGCAAATCTAGTATTTTGATTCTTGATGATTCAATATGAATGTTCCTGTTTGTGTGATGGTTTTCACATAATGAAATTAATCTAACATGTGGTATCGTGAGCCTAAGCCATGTTGAATTGTTGAATAAGTTGTGAAAGCATTTTTCTTTTAGTGCCGAAAATATTTTTTTCCAAAAGTATAATATTTATGGAAAAATTTTGTAACAGAAAAATTCTACATCTCATTACGAGTCCAACTAGGGATGGCAACGGGGCGGGTTTGGGACGGGCACCCCTATCCCATACCCGTCCTAAAATATTTAATTATTTCCCATCCCCGTCCGAAACCCGTGACGGGGCGGGGTCCTCATTCCCATCCCCGATTAGAATGCCTCTTAAAATCCCATACTCACCCCGCCCCGCCCTGCCCGAGTTCTGGTTTGGGTTCGGGTTCTGGTTTAGGTTCAGGTTCCTTATACCATATACATTTCAAATAACCAAAAAATTATTCTCAGAATAGGGAAATCACATAACACAAATTATGCTTTACAAGTAACCAAAATACAAATTTTATACATGATATCTCGAAAGACACTTGAAATCAATTATCATGGTCATTATGCCAAAACATATCTAATAACTCAAAATTTATTTCAGATAGATAAACACATAATATAAATTATGCATTACAAGAATATCTAGAATATAAATCTGCACATGATATTCTGGAAAAAGACTATTAAAAATCAGCTATTCTGGTCATTATGTCAAATACATTTCTAATAGCTCAAAAAAAAATTCCAGAGTAGGATAAACATATCATACCAATCCGTAATATAAATTTGCACATGATATTCTAGAAAAAAACCATCAAAAATCAACTATCTTGGTCATTATGCCAAATACCTTTCAAATAGCTCAAAAATGTACTTCCAAAATAGGTAAAGCACATAATATAAATTTTGCTTTACAAGAACCTGAATATAAATACTGCACATAATATTGCTTGTAGCCTGGAAAAAGACTATTCAAAATCAAATGTTCTCATGAATGACATCCCAAAGTTCATCTTTAATACTAGCTTCTCAAAAAAGAGCATATAGCAAATTGCTCCATTAATATAACAACATTAAAACAAAATGAGCATCAAATATAAATCGTTGATAACACCAACACAAAAAGAAAAACAAAAATAAATTGCTCTTAGAATCACATCCCAAAATGCATCTCCAAGATCAGCTTCATTTCAAGAAAGAGCCTATAACATGCAAGCCACCATCTTCATCCATATTTGTGATATCAACTCCTAAAATTTAGCAATCAAAGAACTACCCAATATAAGCAAACATAATAGAAAGACAAACAATTATATTTAAAGAAAATATAAAAGTTGAAAATAAATTAACTACCTTTATCTCAACAAAGAGCCTATAGCATGAGTGTTTCTTCATCTTCATCCATACTTGTGAGATCAACCCCTAAATTAGCAATAAAAGAATTACCCAATATAAGCAAATATAATAGAGATACAAGTAATTATATTTAAAGAAAATATTAAACATTCATAAAGTTGAAGATATGAAATCGACTACCTTTCATTTCACTCCCTAACTAACTTTGAGTGCACATTAATGCCTCCAAAGTATGTGGGTGAAGTCTACTATGATGTTTTGATACCATCCTACCATTGGTACTAAAAGCCGACTCAGATGCAACTATAGATATCGGAATGGCATAGATATCTTGAACAATCTTTTGTAAAGTTGGATATTTAATCCCATTTGTTTTCCACCAACCCAAAACATCGAAATCTGAAATCCTTGGTAAAACAGGCTCATCAAGGTAATAGTCTAACTCAAACTTCACACCACTTTCTCTAATAGTACTATGAACAAATAAATCATACTTAGAAAGTGGATCTTGTTCATCATAATCAGTGTTAAAGAGACTTGAACTTGATTCCAAAGTTTTTTCACCAATTTTAGAGTTTGATCGGGTACTCTAAAGAAAATCATAAACATATTTGGATCTAATTTTCAATTCTCACCTCAAAGCTTCAGACCCAAACATTATCGAGAAATAAAACTCTAAAATCTTAATCTTGTATCTTGGGTCCAATACAGCCGCCACTGCCATTACAATATGACACCCACTCCAAAACTTGTCAAAATTTTCGAACATACTTGATGTCATAGTGCTGACAACTTCATTTGAGCATATCAACCAATCATATATTGTTTGTTTAATCTCACACTTTGATGAAAGTAATATAGTTGGATAATTTTGTCATGGTAACAACTTGTTATATTATAAAAACAATTTCAATATTCCACAAATTTCTTTCAAGTAGATTTCTCATTCCTCCTCCGACGGGCACTATAGTGTAGAGTTTCTCACGCAGCTCAAACGTGGAAGACATCTTTATAGGCTATAGCTATTGACAACATCAAGTATGGAATCTCCATTGTGTCTCTACAATCAAGACATACTTCTTAATACATGGAACTGCACTGATGAGTTGCACTTCAAACTTTTCCACTCTTGATGGTGTTGCTGACCAAAATGCAACACTGTCACGAATTTTTTCAATTTCAACTCTAATGACATCTAGACCTTCCTTCACAACCAAATTCAGAATATGTGCTACACATTGCATGTGAAAGACTATTCCATTCAATGAAAGAGAATTGTTCAAGGATAATTTCTTGCATAGAATATCAATCATACTATCATTGCTTAAGCAGTTATCAACAGTTATTGTAGATATTTTTCTATCCATATTCTAATCCAACAAAAAGTCCAATAACACATTAGAAAGAATTTCTTTTATATGAGGATGAGGCACATAGACAAATCTAGAAAAAAGAAAAGAAAGAAAACATAGTATAAATAAGTCATATCATCAAATGAAAAAAAATAAATAAAATTGAAAGTTAAACAAATATCATATCTAACCTTATAATACGATGGTGAAGCAACCAAGACGCATCAACGTAATGCGCAGTAATAGCCATGTAGCCTTTCTTTTGGTTGGATGTCCACATATCAATTGTTATAGCAATTTGTCAGTTTTCAAGTAGCCACTCATTTTCCCTTTCTCAACCTCATAAATTTTCATTATGTCATCCTTAATTGTATTGCGGGAGACCATTTTAAACAACGGTTACAAGCTACTGGCAAAATCTTGAAACACCACATGATCAACAATTGAAAGAGGATACTCATGCAATGTAATTTCACGAGCAAGCTTCTCTCTTGAGATATTTTGATCAAATGTGAAACCTTCAATTTACACTGTTCCACAACCTCTTCTCTACTTCTATCAATTGTTGCTTAATATCAACATTTTTTCGCTTATGCACCTATGTAAATAGCCATGCAAATGCTTAGTCCCATTCTTACTCCCAACCTTCCCGACCACAATGCTTTTTTTTACAAATAGCATAACTTTTGTCCATCCACTATGAATTTCTCAAAACTATTCCAAAATAACTGATGTTAATTTTCTTTTTCTAGATAGCACGTCACACCAAGAGGTCGCAGTTACCACTCATAGCTAGATTAGAATAAGTTCTGGCATGGACAAATTTTCACTTCTTCCGATGCCATTTGACATTGACTAAATAATTTGAAAAACACTTGATAAAAAATTGCTTCTAGTATTAATAGACAAATATTAAAATTGAATGCAATGGGCATGATCTTAAAACACCACCATATTACTTTCAATAATATATTCAAAGCCATATTCACATCCACACACATAAAGAACCAAAATAACAAAAAGAAACAAGCAATGAACACAAATGGGCCACAAATACAAAATAAATATAATTACATTTTTCCTTTGATAAATGCTTGAAAGCTAATGGTTTGATAAAAATCTGAAGTATGGTAGGAATAAGAGAATAACCCGATAAAATGTTGTCAGCAACTTTCGCCCTCGCTTCGCTGCAATCTAAGTGCACCTCAATATAGTAAAACAAGTAATCACTAAAAATAGCAAACCAAACAAACCCTTATGATACATGCATGGTATAGGACAAATTTTGATTCAGATTGTCATAAATTAAAAAACCCTTATTAGTCTCGGGAAACATATTTTGATTCAGATTTTGAAAAACAGGAACCATAACCCACTGGAGTGAAACTGTTCTAATAGTCCCTAGGGTTACACCTATGAACAATCGGAAGAGGGGAGGGTTTGGCTCGATTAAGTCCCCCAAGACAAGTATTTCATTTCAAACAAATCACCATACAAATCCACCATTCTTGAGTCGGGTGGCCTCTGGCCTGAGTTTCAAAATGATCTCTGACTCGAGCTTTTGGTCGACTGCTTGCCTAAAGCTTGGTCCATGTTCTTGATGGTCTTAGATCCCGACTACTTGAAAAAAAAAAAAAAAAAAAAAAAAAAAAAAAAAAATGTAAAGGATGTGCAACCCGCTCCTTCTCGCGCCGCCTCAGAAACCGAGATCAGTTAGAGATCCTAAAGGCAAACAGATGAAGCCGGTTGCCAGTGATCATCCGAGAAGGGAGCAGAGCTAGGTTTACAAGAAATGAGAAAGATTCGTTGATGGAGAGAGAACGAGGGAGGCGTGGAGCTGTGGTTGGCAAAAGAGAAAATGAGTTTATATATATAGGGTATCAAGGCCAATTTAAATATAACAAAGATATTAGTACTCTCAGATTCTGGGTGGGCGTGGTAACTAAAACCTACACTCACCCCAAATCTGTAAGTCGGTTTTTGTGAAGGTACCCATACCCGTCCCATACCCGAATATAATATTTCCATACTCATCCCAAATGGGGCGAGTACCCGAATTTTCTCGTCAACTTGCCATCCCTAAGTCCAACGATATAAATTTCATAATTTTTGGACATACGATTGATTTTATACATTTTTTAAAAGTTTAAGAGAAATGTAGAATCAGTTCATGTTCGGTATAGTGTTTTTGGTTCTGAATCTGTTCTGTTCGGTTCATACGATGCATATAGTTTTATATTTATTCAAACGCACCTATTCACAAAATGGTGTGTTGGTTCAGTGGTATTTTGCAAAGGTTTGCAATGCAAGGTCTCGGTTCAATCTCCGGTCTAAGACTATCTCTCTATATAGCTTGTTTAAAAAAATAAAAAATGAGGGAAGGGTCTTATTGAGATTCAATCATTGGACCTCAGTGTGGAACATGCACCTGACCACCGTTAAGGCAAGACCAATCAATGAGCTTAAATATAAATATGTTATTTTTGTTAATAAAGGCTTACTTAAAAATTTACATTCAAATATGTGTTTAAATATATATATATATATATATATGAGTATATATATATATATATATATATATAGGTATATATATATATATATATATATATATATATATTTTGGAGATAAGTTATCTGACAATAATATGTCACTAAAGTGACCACTTTATGAAAATTAATTTTATTTCAAAATATAACAAGATTATGTGTTTGTAAATTTAAGTGAATATTAATCGCCCAAAGAAAAAATTAATTTATTTAACACTGCATGGTACACCTGCGGGCACAAACGCATGATACTATTTGTTTACATATGAATAATAAATCGCCCAAAGGAAGATTTATTATCTCGATATGTTCTTATTATCGTTGTTTGACACACACAAGATATCACTATTAAGTTAATATTTTTATCCAAGCAAAATAATAATAGAGTCCTGGATAGACGGGTTTGGCCTTTATTTGAATTTATTTTTGTTTTTGAGTCTTATGTGAGTTTATATTGCTTGTTTATCATTGCTCTCTCGATTCGCCTACTAGTTCTGCCAACATTAATGCCAACATAATTTATTCCTATGCTAAATGGCACAAACCAAGACATGGCATGAGAACCCCTCCAAATAGTTTTCGATGCCATGGATCTCGGGACTCAGGTTATGCTTCTTTCTCACCTCTTATTGATGAAAATAAGGATATTGAAAGGTGGGAGAAGTCAAATCGCATGTGTTTGATGATCATTAAGAAAGCCAATCCAGAAGCATTCAGGGGCACAATATCCGAAACAATAAAGACATCCAAAGAGTTCCTAGAAGAAATTAAGAATCGATGCACAAGAATGAAAAACAAACAAGTACACTTTTGGAAAAAATCTCATTCAATGAGATATAAAGGTAATGGGAACATTAGGAGTACATTATGGAAATGTCTCATCTTGCTTCAAAATTAAGCACATAAACTGATCTCTTTGAGGATTGGTTTGTGCATTTATTATGATATCTCTTCCACACAATTCAAGCCAATTTAAGGCGAACTACAACCGCTAAAAGATACTGTCTCAGCACGAGCTCATCTCACATTGTGTGCAAGAAGAGGAAAGCGAAGCAAGAAAAGATAGAAAAGCCTAGCTTTAGCTGGTACTTCCAAGGATAATGGGAAAAAAAGAAATAAGGATGCGAATTTGGTAGAGAATTTATATCAAAGAAACAACATAAAGAAAAAGGTTGATGGTTGTTTTTGTGGAGTCAGGGGACATAAGAAGAAGCAATGTACCTACTATCATGCTTGGCGTGCAAAGAGGTACACTTGTCTAGTTTGTCCTGAGGTTAATGGATCTCTGCACCTAAACACACCCGTGATAGATTCTGCGCAATCACCACATCAAGCAGTGTCCATGCATGGAGCCGCTCTGCTGCCGAAAGCCAAATGACGGTGAAAGATACATCTGTGAGCTTAAGGCAAGAAGGTCAAAGTTGAGGCAATTTGGGATATTTAGGTTATTATTAAAGTCCCAGACTTATTTGGATTTGAATGAGACATTTGTTGCACCGTCCTTAGACGGAATTTGGCTTTCTATTTCGTATTGACAAATTTGGTTATTCTTATTCTTTTTGGAAATAATAAATTTAGACTTTTTCGTAATTCAAATTTTATAGGTCCGGTTCTTTATCTTATGTAGATAACCTTTATATGCTTGATACAATTGCTTCATATCATGAAACCTTGCAATTAAGTACTCGAGGTGTTAAAAGAAAATTAACCAATGAGAATTGACACACCCCCACCCCCTTATAGCGGCAGGTGTGCCGACCACTCCACAGAAATCCCTAGCCGTTACCTCTAATGACTATAAATTCCTATGAAGCGAAGCCGTATTGCTTGCTTAAACCTCGTATAAATTTTTTTCCTTTTTCCAACTTATGATTTGATAAAATCTCGGCAGCATGTCGACTGCAACAAGGACATATTCCAAATCCTATATACACAAATTTACACTTTCCTAAATATGGCAACCAACAATATTCTTTCAATAGAGCCTCAGGCTCAATACATTTTCACAAAACTATACTATGTACATACATATGCTCCATTATACAAATTCAAAGTATTTCCTTACAAAATATCTTAATAACAAAGATCGATACAAATGTCGTGAGAATCCTACTCTCTTCTCCGTCCGGAGTTCGCATTCGGAAAATAGTTTTTAAACAAAAAATAATGAGCTAAACGAGCTCAAGGAGTGCATGCTTTATAAAATGTTTTGCTTTTCAGTACATTCAAACCCGTAAAACTCTCTTTACAATATATTTAAGCCTTGTTGCTTATTTTGTTGCTTAAAGTTTCTAAAACTTTTCAAATCTCTCGTTGCTTGCTTTACCTGCTTTGCTTTAAAAGTTTATAAACTTTTCTCAAATTCTCTTGATTTAAAAGTTTATAAACTTATAAACACGAGCTCGGCTCACCTGCATGCTTAAAATAAAACTGAAAGTCTGGGCTCAACCGTTGCTTTAAATCACCACGGAGCCTCGCTCAACCGCCGTTTTGAATAAAACGAGCTCGCTCAACCGCTTGCTTTAAACAAACATGTATTCGCTCAACCGTGCACCCGTTGGTTGATTTTTTTTCAAATCAGATACACATGCTTATAAATCATCGGGAACCACCGGAGGCCTTTTCCTGCCACACCCCAGTGAATAAGGGAGCCTCGGGCATCGATACAAGGCGCGTATCGACTTCAGGGTCCACTACCGCGTGAAAGGGCCTGGGCACACTTCACTTCACCTTTTCCGGTAAATATAGTGGAATTGACTTGGGTCTGCATCACCATAATTTAGTTAACGCGTTAACCTTATATACTCTTATACGTGCCACGGTCTCCTTTAAATGCCATGATGGATGACCTAAGTTTGCGGACCAGGCAAATCTAAAATGCATGAATGAGATCCTAACACCAATTTCCGCACGCATTTTAATACCTCTCAATCGGGTATGCTTGCTTAAAAACTAGGGATTTTAAGTAGGGCCTGTTTAAAATATTCTCTTTTTTCTTGCTTGCTTGCTTGAAACATGGTTTAATAATTCAAAACCATTGTTTGCTTTGAATATGGTTTGATAATTCAAAACCATTGCTTGCTTATTAAACTCATTGCTTGCTTTTCAAACATGGTTTACAATCAAAACCATTTAAATACCAGTGTAAAACAATTTATAATATAATACACTAGTATTTGAAAATTAGGTTTAGAACACTCACTTTTTTGCTTACTAAACTTGAGCACGACTCCACAACTTTCCCGCCTTTGCTTTTAGCCTTGGTTTGGTCTTCTCCCACTTTTTCTTCCTCTTCTTTCTCCTCTTCCTTCTTTTCCTTCTTTCCTCCCTCCCTCCTCCCAACATTCCTAGCCAAATGAGAACAAAATTGTGATATTTGGTTCTGCCTCTACGGCCTTTATAGTCTCACAACTTATCCTTAATCAAGTAAATGTGTCCTTGATCTCTTAACAATTGAAATTTAACTTGTTTTATTTCTACTTTGGCATACTATCTTCTTTGCTTATGCCTTACATGTCCCATTTGATCAATTACAATCTTACCCTTGTTTTATTACAACATTCCGGGTTCCATAAATTATCATTTCACAATTTCATCTCCAAGATACCACAATGTGACACTTGGTGCTTGTATACGCCACATTCTCGGGATGGAGCGTTACAAAATCCTCCCTCCTTAGAACATTTCGTCCTCGAAATGGACAAACTAAATTCAAAGGAAAGGAAAATACCTCATTCGAAAAATAACAGGCGGGTATTGGATTCGCCGCATTCGAGCCTTCCTGCCCTGGGCAGTCGCCTCTTTCACGATTCTTCCACAAAACTTTAACCAACGGAATCACCTTACTCCTCAACACCTGCTTCTGCGGCTCCACACCCGCATTGTGCTTCTCATAAGTCACCTTCCTTAGCTTTATTGCCGCTCTTCAACACATGTGAAGGATCCAGATATATTTACTTAACATCGACACATGGAATGTATCATGAATCTCGATACTCTGGGTAACTTCAACCCGTAGCGCCACCGCCCCACCTTGCTCACAATCTCATAGCGTCCTATATATCTCGCTGCTTGCCTCGCTTCCCCGACCAAAACACCTTCCACTCTGGGAAATTCTTTTCAAAAAGACTCGATCACCTATCTCGAACTGCAAATCTCTACGATGGTTGTCCACATAACTTTTCTGTCTATCTCTTGCTATCTTTAAGTTATCACGAACAACTTTCACTTTCTCTGAAGTGATATGTACTAGTTTAGGGCCTACTAGTCTTCTCTCACCAACCTCATCCCAGCACACTGGAGTCCTACATTTCCTACCGTACAGTGCCTCAAATGGAGCCATCTCTATACTGGCTTGATACCTGTTGTTGTAGGCGAACTCCATTAGTGCCAAATGAGTATCTCAACTCTTTACCTATCACACAAGTTTCAAGATATCCTTAACGCCTCGACGGTCCTTTTCTGACCGCCATCCGCTCTGAGGATGAAATGTCGTGTTAAATGTGGTATGAGTACCAAAGTCAAGCTATAAAACTAGGCCAAAACCTATGTGAATCTGTCCGATTCAAACTATCGAACCGGAATACGAGCTTAAAAGTCATCTCTTTAGTCCATTTTTATGTTTCGATTTTTTAGTTAAAATTTAATATTTAATATACGTATCATGAAGAAACTCACCAATTTAATAATAGCGTGAAGGCTTTTTAAGAAAGATGGAAAATGCAAGCAATAAGTGGAATAAAAGAATCGACAGAGCGTAAATGACAAAAATCAAGCGAGTCAATGATGCAGATTTTAGATCACACAACCCAGCTCAAGTCGCGGACCTCGTGAAGATTGAAGAGAAATCGAGGCATGTCGCGGACAAATACAAAGATAGGCGCTGTGTTAAGGAGCAATAAATTAAAGGAATGATGTCGCGACAGGTCGAGGTCGCTACATCATCACTAACCATTGCAATCCTACAAGATTTTAAGGTGATGTCAGCGACAGAAGACTCTGATGTCGCGACATCAAGAACCACCGTTGTTACAGCGTAGACCTAATGTCAAGTCGTAACATCGAGAGGAGATCAACCAAAGGCTAAACCATGAGGTCAAGTCACGACATCAGGACACCCGCTCGCTGAAACAGCATCAGGAGTCGATGTCGCGACAAGAAAACCGAGGTCGCGACATCATGACAAACCCAAAGGAAAGGGTGCGTGAGACTGAGCCCATGTCGCTGACAACATCCCGATGCCGACATCAGAACAAACCATCATGACCGCATGAACCAGAATGGATGTCAATGGTTAGCGCCATGATGTCGCTTATCACCACGATCACTGAAGATAGCAAGGTCGCCGATGTCGTGACATCAAGAACAGACCGTGGAGACTTGGCGGTCATAACATCAAAGCCGCTATGAAGATCGCGAAGCTGTAAGGTTGATGTCGCGACATAAGGTCGAAGTTCACAGACTCGCTTCACAAGGAGGTTTATAAAGTGAGGTCGCGACAAAGGATTGAAGTCATATCGCGAATCATCGCGGGAAACCTCGTAGAATGAAGTGATGTCGCGACAAGATGGTGATGTCGCGACATCAAGAATGACTAAATAAAGGCTATATAGTGTACACTGAAGTCGCGACGTGGGATCGAAGTCGCGACCTCAATGATGTCACGACAAGGAAACTGAAGTCGCGACTTGAAGCAAAGAATCAGCCCCTACTAACCACAAGAAAGTTACATCGGGATTAGGCCCAATTGAGGAACCCTATAAATACACAAATATCCAAATTATCTGAAGCCATGGCTACGTAGAGGTCTGATTTAAAGCTCATTTTTCTTTCTTTTCTTTTATTTTTTTATTTTATTTTGTTGTTTCCATCGCTTTATATTATGTTTTCGTATTTTCATTTTCGTTGTATTTTCCTCGAACTGATGTTAATGCTTTAAATAAGCTTCAATGCGTATTTCTATTTCTTTCAAATTACCACCGAATGCTCTGGAAGTTCACAAATCAATCGATTGTTTCGCTTTCAACTTGCAAAGCTTATGACTGTAGGAATGTCAGACGTGTAATTTAGCAATTGAGGAATCCAGCCTTCCATTAATTGAACGTTATCGGCCAGAATTTATCTTTTCCTTGTAGTCGCTCTAACAGCTTGTTAATTTTAGTTTACGAATTTACTCGTATTTGGTTTTATTGATTTGATCCGAATACCCGCTACCCGAAGTAAGAATTAAGGCCATTACCCCGATTTCAAGGAAGTCCTCTCACAGACACAGGAAGACAACTCTTGGGTAACGCCTAGTTCTTTCGGGCTGCATACTAACCTCGCTATTAGGGATCCTTTCAAGGCATGAGTTCACTTCGATAAATCCTCTTCTCACTAAGTCAAGAATGAGTTGAATGAAGTTATCCACTCTAAACAAGCAAAGAGTTCGCCAATTCTATAGTGAGTCCAACTCGCAGCTAGCTGAGATCTAATCAAGGAAAGGTTGATCTATCCTAATTTCGAGGAGGAGAAATCAAGTCGATATCCTTGTCGACAATAACTGAGTTATTAAGGCTTACACCATAAAATGGGTATGAAGTATTGTAAAAGAAAATACCTGCATTAAGGAAGTCCTTAAATGTAGGTTATCTAATTCCTCGTATTCGAGAGAATCGTGTCATAAATTAGATAATGAAATGTGGAGCGCTGGAGAGATCCAAATTACACTACAATTGCCTGACAGATTTTGAAACTTCGAGTTAATCAAGAAATTTATCGCATTTAACTACGTGAATTGATAGTTCACTATAATCGCTTTTATTGATGTGTCTTTGAGGGAGATCCATTCAAGATTCATTTCTTTATTAGAAATTATTATTCTTTATTCTTTATCTCCCATTGCTGGTTATTTCAGCTATTTCTTTTGTTTTTCTCAATTTTCCAAAGATCCGAATGCCGACTCAATTATCATTTTATCATTCAAATAGTATGGAAGTTGAGTAAATGTAGAAGATTTGTACCTGAGATCTCTGTGGATCGATATCTGGACTCTAAACCATTTTACTACTTGTTGACCCTCAGGCACTTAATAGCAAATCAAACAAAAGCTTTGAAAATGACTATTTTAAGAGAGATTACTCACATATTATATTCTCCACAAGTTTATGGCAAGGTTAACAGGATTAATTAATAGTCCATGGGTAACAAGTTGTAAATTTTGTGTGTAGTTTGATTTTGTCAACAAGTTTTATGGCGCCGTTGCCGGGGATCGAAAGAATCTAACAAATCAATATTTAGATGGTTAAGGAAATACTAATTGGACATTTAAAGAAAAGAACAAAAATAGTTTTTCGCTGGGTTCATTCACACCGATCTTAACAAACCAAATTGAAAATGTTTGATGATTTGACTAATCCTATTAATGGAAGTGTGTTTTGCTTTCTCTAAAACTTCTTGATGCATAGGAAACAACAACGATCCGACTCAATGACACGTAAATAAAGGACGCCGTGGTCGAGAAAGACCAAGAAGACAGTAAAATACAACCATGGAAGAAGAAAGTGTGATCAGGTTGAAATACACAGAGAAGCTAGAAGGCCTCCACACGATACAATGGAGGATTTCTCGAGACCACTATACAGAAGAATACTCAAATATCGGACACCATAATGATGTTAATAATTTCACTGGAAGCCAAGATCGACATAATGATCCAAAGAAGATCGGGCCATCGTCATCCCACTAAGATCCAAACGAGCACCCGAAGACCTCGTGATGGCTAATACTGTTAAGCCGAATAAAGGAGACCGTGTCATAAAACTGCACCTATTCCCATTCTCCTTGAGAGATACAATAGCTACATGGTATGAATCATTACCATATGGTTCTGTTGATACTTGGGAAGAGTTAGTCGAGGCCTACTTAGGTAGATTCTTTCCCCACTCTTAACTACGTAAAAGAAGGAGAGAAATCATTTGTTTCAAACAGGGGAAGATGAAACAGATGTAGCTTCAGAAAGATCTCAAACGGTCACGAGAAGATGTCCAATGGCCGGGATCGATCTAAAGACTCAATGGACATTGTATATCATGCCATGAATGATATATCAAAGGATCATCATGCTTCATATTTTGCTATCCAAAAGAAAGTGCTAAAGAGGCAAGGGAGCCGATTGAAGATCTCGCCAAATGTAACATGAAACTCCTTCTCTCAGCTTTCAAGAGGAAACAGAGGAAAGGGAATCATGGAGCCGAGCAAGATGACCCATGGAGGCCAAGCCGATGCCATTATGCACAGGTTAGACAAGCAAGAAAGAAAGACACACACTGCTCATGAAATAGGAGCAATTGAAAGGGAGTTGATGACGGGAAGTGCCGAGGGTAATCAAGAATTTATGAGGTCAGTAGGGTTAATTATATGTGGGCGAGCCAAGAGCTTATCATTTTGGGAACCCAATCCTAACCTTTCCACATTATCACTCAAAGACTCAGAACCATGAGAATTTCTCATATGGTGGAGGGTTTCTCAGTCAAAGGCAGACAGTAATCCTCATCATGCATCCGCAAATAATTGCTGTTCCAAAGAAGAATAAAGAAGACAGAAATGAGCACGTGAATGAATACCATGGCCGTATGAGGGCCCCAACTTTCGAGGAACGTATGCTAGCGATGGGACAATAAGTCAAGGAACCACCATGAACAAAAATTTGAGAATTGGAAGCACCAAGCACCACCTCTCAAATTTTTCGTAACACTACCAATGCATCCTCGAAGAACCCGGAGACACACGTTTCCCCGCCCCAACCCCGCAAAGCCGTAAGAAAGATGCCTTCCCAAGTGATGAAGAACCCTAAAGACCGTATGGTCGTGCGCCTAGGAGTGGGAAGGAGTTAGAAGAGAGGAAAGGAAAAGATGATAGCAACAAAGAAGTAGCAATGCCAGAAGGGGAAGA
This sequence comes from Tetrastigma voinierianum, assembly GCA_016808115.1. NCBI lineage: Eukaryota > Viridiplantae > Streptophyta > Magnoliopsida > Vitales > Vitaceae > Tetrastigma > Tetrastigma voinierianum. The sequence goes on along the minus strand of JAEQBH010002525.1, from coordinate 66,702 downwards.
GACAATGGAGAATGATAAAGAAAGAGTAGAAAGGAAGAACATCCAAGGATCAAAGCCTGTAGTCCCATTTCCACAAAGACTGCAGAAATCAAAGATGGAGGAGCAAACAGAAGGTTCTGAGAACTTTCCAAGCTAGAGATCGCATGCCTTTTACCGAAGTGGTGACCGTATGCCACTTTATGCAAAATTTCTCGAAGGACATACCGAAAGCAAGAAAAGAAAATAGTAGAAGAAGGAATAGTGAATCTCACCGCTACTCTGCGCAAGCAATCGTGAAAGAACTACCAAGAAAGATGAAGGACCTGCAGTTTCACAATTCCTGTATTGTTGGAGGACCGGTTCCCCAGAGTTTCTCTGCGACTCAGAGCTAGTATCAACTGACGCTTCTCTCACGCCTAAAAATTAAGCTCGGGCTCTACGTTGCCCAAAAATTAAGTTTGGGAGCTTACTCCACTATTTGTTACTCTGAATGGCGGGGGACGGTCGATGGTGAAACCGAAGGGAATTCGTAGAAGATGTATTGTTAATCCTTTGTGGGGAAGTTTGTATTTCCAGTAGACTTCATCATTCTGGACATGGAAGAAGATTCAAGGCACTCTCTACTATAGGTGAAGACCATTCCTAGTCACTGGAGTCGCCTGACATGCAAAAAGGGAGCTCTATCTTGAGGGTTGGCATGAAGCCGCCACATTTAACTTGATCAAAAGTATGACAAATATAGATAAGACAAGGAAGGTTACAATGTAGCCGGAGGCACACTTCTACTTCAACTTAATGTTATAAATGCAACACTCAGCTTTTATCAATGAAAAGAGATGAATTCAAAGATATTCAAGATGTTCGCCCCGACTCTATACAAATGTTTATTCTATGAAACTGAGTTTCGAACTTGGAAGCACAAATGTAAAAGATAATGGGGAAAATAGTGAAAAGAGGAAAATCAGCCGTAGACCAAGATGTATGGGCTATTTTGAAAGAGCTGCTAGGTCATTTAAAGTATGTCACTTTAGAATTACTTCAAGAAAAGACCAAGATCATTTCTAATTTTGATGAGGAACAAAGATTGCTTTGAAATATTATAAGCATAAGGAATCTTGTAGTTTGGTCCATCAAGAACCCAAGTGGGTACACCAACAACAGACATAAGATTCCTGAAGAGACTTCAAACCATCCAGAGAACATCGTAGAAGACCGAATCCAGTTGATGAAGGAAGTGGTTTAAAGAGGTACTCAAATTGTCGAATGCCGGCTTTATCTACGCTATTTTATAGTCTGGGTGAGCCCAAATTCATGTGGTTCAAGAAAGGAGGGCTTACTGTGGATCAAATGAAAAATGAATTGATTCCAACAAGAACAAAGGATGGATGGAGGGTATGTATTGATTAGCAGTGAAGTCAATACAAAGAACTTTTAAAAGATCATTTTCCTTTCGCTTTCATTGATCGATGTTGATAGGTTGGCCAGGACACCCTCACTTTTGTTTTTCCTGATGGGTACTGTGGTACAATCAGATTAAGTACAAACTGCAGGATCAAGAGAAACCACATTCACATGCCCTACTTGCACTTGCCTTCGTAAGAAATGCCATTTGGGTTGCGTAATGCTCCAACATTCCAGTATGATGTCTATTTTCCTTTTACTTCCGTTGAAGAAGTGATGAGATTTTCATGGATGATTTTACTGTATGGATCCAGCCTTTGATCAATGTCTAAACAATCTGGAACGGTATTTCAAAGATGCCATGACAACAAATGAAAATCGAATTGGGAAAAATGCCATTTTATGGTAAATGTATGTATTGTTCTTGGGCATAAAATTTCCGTCACGGACTAGAAGTCGACCAAATTAAAGTATCCATCAAGACTCTCGCACCACCTATCACAAAGTGAAAAAGGAGTAAGAAGTTTTGGGCATGCCGGATTTTGCGAAGATTCATCAAAGACTTTTCTAAAATAAATGCACTAATTATATTACATCGGAAAAGGATACAAGGTTCAATTTGATGATTCCTCGGTATGATGCTTTCTCGATGAAATTATGATCGATTAGTACAGTAACTCATAATGGCTGCACCGTATGGAATCGTGGATTTGAAATAAATGCGGATGATTTTGGCGAAGGAGTCAGGTCAGTGTTGAGTTGAGAAATATTCAGGTCATATACTATGCTAGTAAGACCTTTCCAATGAACACAAGAGAACTACTCAACAACCGAAAAGGAGATGCTAATGTAGATTTGCTTGTGAAAAATTTAGTAATACATTTTGGGATCCCATGTAGAATTCACACAGATCATGCAAAGAATCAAACAGTTTGATGTCGAAAAAGGAAGCCAGTCAAGATTGATAAGATGGGTGTCAATATAAAAGAGTTTGATTTGGAAATAAAGGATAAAAAGGGATGTGACAATGTGATAGCCGACCACCTGTCCAGAGTAGAAAGAAATAGTGATGAAGAAGACAATGTGCAGTTAACAGAGAACTTCCCAGATGAGCAATTGTTTAAGGTTTCCTTCCAACTTCCATGGTATGCTGATATTGTGAATTATCTGGCTTGTGGAGTAATGCTTTAACTCAAATTTACCAAATGTAAGAGGAAACTCGAACTGATAGCAAGAGTATTATATTTGCATGATCCACTCTTATTCAAGAGAGGTGCTGATATGATAATAAGAAGATGTGTGCTTAAGATAATCAAGGCAACATTTTAAATAAATGCCACAACAATCGTATGGGACACTTCTTTCTAGGAAGAACAAATTTCACAAGATACTCCAATCTCAGCTTTTTCAGCCTACTATTTTCAAGGATTGCGTAATGGGTGAACAGGTGATCGATGCCAAAGAATTGAAATATCGGCATAGGAATGAAATGCCCCTAAAAGGTATTATGGTAATACAAATGATGTTTGGGGAAGGATTTTATGGGACCTTTCCCACCATTCCTTGGAAACATTTATATATACCGTTAAATAAAGAGATTACGTTCCAAACGGGTAGCGCTGTCTCGAGGAATGATGCTAATACAAGCAGAGTTTCTTGCAAAGGAATATTGGCAGGTTTGGCAACCCCTTAACCATTGTTAGTGATGGGGGAACCCATTTTGCGAATAAATATTTGCGAAACTCATGGAGCGTATACGGGATTCAAGCATATAATGAGTTTAGCTTATCATCCTCTCACTACCGGATGCGTAAATTTCCAAATGTGAGATCAAAAGAATACTTGAAAAGACTGGTGGAGCTCAAGCAGAAGCTGGGATTGGTCTTCCAAACTTCAAGGATGCACTTTTGGGCCTACAGACTCCAGACATACAAAACCCCATTGGAATGTCCCCATATTGTAGTTGTTTTTGGTAAACCATAAATACCTACCCTTGAATTAGAATACAAGGCAATGTGGGCCATCAAGAAGTTAAACTTCGATTTTAAGGCTGCAAAGGAAGAAAGACTGCTCCAACTGTCTGAATTGGAAGAACTGAGAAATGAAGCTTATGACAATGCTCGAATATACAAAGATAAGACAAAGAAATGGCATGACTGTAGAATTCGAGAAAGAGTTCGTAATGTGGGAATGTGTTCTCGTTGTTTAACTCTCAATTAAAACTATTCCCAGTGGAAATTAAAACTAATTGGAGTGGGCTATAATGTGAGTAGCAAGTACTGCATTTGGAGCAAGAACACCTAAGACTAAGTATCGTGAAGAATTCAAGGTCAATGGACAAAGTGTTGAAGGATATCTCAACAGGGAGGAGGAAGTTGAAGAACTCCAACTGGTTCATAAGGAAAAAGAAGAAGTACCACAACAGCAAGTCCAGCTAATGACTCCAAACTCGAAAGTGTACTTAATGGGAGGCAAACCCAGAGGATTTCGCCGATTTTAAATTTTGAATTATTTTCTTTCTTTAGTTTCGATGAATTAAGTTCGAATTTGTTTTCTAGAAGAATAGATTTAAATTTTATTAGAATTTGATTGTGTTTTAACTAGAATCTTATGTATTATTGCAGTGATCTTCTGCAAGGGTTCAAGACATGAATAGCAGTGCAATTATAGGAACGATTCCAAAGAAATTGCGCAGGGTTTCAACATGAGAAAAGGGAGTAACCTTCTTTAACCAAATCCCGTGATGTGCGATTGAACTAACAAAGCAAATCGTCATCGAAATGTACCGATAAATGTCTAAGTGTGTTAGAAATAAGAACAAAAATTCAAAGTTTTTGAAATCATTGAATTAAAGGCTTGGTCACAACAGAGCAATAAGTGTCGCGATGATTAGCTAATGTCCATACATAACATCGGCGTCGTGACCGCTTGGAAAGAACAAAGAATGGCAGAAGGAAAGGAGATTCATGTCGCGACATCACTGTGATGTCACGACAGTGAATTAGGTTTTAAATTTGAGAAGGAATTGCGCCACATCCAATAATTCTTGAAAACCAGACATGTCGCGACATCCTGGTTATGTCGCGACATAAAATCCGACACATGCCACATACTCATTCCAAAAAGCCCTAAATTTTAAGTGATCTCAAATTAAAGGAGGCGGAATCAAGTCGCGACACGTCATAAAATGAAGTATTAATTAGGCCCACAAAACATTGATTTAATTCTGCAATCATGAAACTATCTCATTCACCCAACCCACATAACCATTCGCCTTCATCTTCCCTCTGAATCTCAACCGAAAACCCCAAGAGGCAGCCCCAACCTCCAAGCTTTTCTTTGCTTCCAATGGCCGAATTCTACACCGGGTCCCTAACCTAACGAGATAATGAGGGATCACGAACAATCGAAGAAAAGAAACTCATCAAGGAGAACAGCTAGGATGAGAGCTCAGCCGGGAAGAACAAGCAGAGAGACACTTATCTAAACTCAAGTTCCGGACTTCAAGAAAGAGCGGTAAAGAGGAAGGAAAAAAGCGAGAGAAGAAAGAAGAAGAAGATTTCATCTCGATGAAGCTTATTCCCTCGTTGAAGAAGTATTACGCTAACAAGGGTTTTGTTACGAGAGGAGATCTAAAACCCCGCATTCTTTCAAGGAGATGATAGAACGTAGAGGATGGAGAGTCTCCGCGCGCACCGAAAAGTGTGTGATATACCAGACCGGTGAGAGAGTTTTATTCTAACATGGTAGGAAGAAAGGATGGAGCTGTTTTTGTTAGAGGAGTCTGGGTCTCATACGAAGCAAGGGCCATCAACGAAGCCTATGGCATGACAACGCACAAGCATGGCTCCAAATTCAAGAAAATGTTGGAAAAGCCGAATTTTAAAAAGATTGCCGAGAAGCTCACTGATGGAAGGGCGCAGTTGGACCAGAAAGATGGAAAGCCAAGAACTCTGAACAGGGGAAGCCTTACTGAAGAAGCAAAGGTATGGTTTTATTTCTTGGCATCTGTTTTGGTTCCAACAAGACACTTATGCACAGTGAGAGAACAAGAAGTCAGACCACGTATGCCATGCTAAAGGGATACAAGATCAATATAGGAGCGAACAGAGAGCCTTATCATGAGATATCATGAAGGAAACAAAAGAGGTCTCCGTTTCCTCACCCATAACAATTACATTTCTTTTCGCTAGCTGGGCCGGAGTAAAAGGAGTTTGGGAGATGTGAGGAAGAAGTCCCAGAGCTTCAATTCCCTCCTTCTCCCGACAGAGTTGCAGGACCAAGAAATCGCAGGAAAAGGAGTGCACTGTAGAAAATGCAGGAGAAGCCTGTCAAGGGTTATGGTAGCGAGACCTGTGAGGGGACACCGAACAAGGAGCAGCACCCAGTGAACTCTACCCGACAAACAACGATCACATGTTTGCGTGACAATGAAGGATGTGATGTGTGCAAATTCTATAGATTTTCCATCCCCTGCGCTTCTCTCCCGTAAGACCGTAAATTTCCAACAAGGAGAAAAGCTCTGTGAGGAGCACCGCAGAATGACTTGATACTGGAGGACTCTAAATGCCATGCATAAGAGAATAGAAGAAAGAGAGAAGGAATGGAACTAAAACAGGAAATTGTGAGAGCCATGTATGAAAAAGAACTGAAAAGGAGAGACCAACAGTGGGAAGAAGAGCTAAACAGAAAAGAAAAAGAGCACGAGGTGGAGATACAAAAAAGAGAACAACAATGGAAGGAAGAGCTGAACAGAAAAGATGAACAGATGGGAGATAGGTTGAAGAAGCAAGGAGAAGAACAAGGAAGAAATGAAGGAAAGAGGATCAACATCCATCAAACTTGCTGTTAGCGAAGCTTTCTATAATGCGCTTTGATCGGTGATTCTCAAACTACAAAGATTGTCAGAAAAGAGATAAAGAGCATGACATCAAATTGGGGAGCAAATCAAGGGTTTTAAGTTGCTATTCAAATCTCTACAGAGAACTGGAAACAAGTCGACGATAGAGATAAAAAGCAATGGGAGACCTAATCCATGCGTAAGGAGGGTCGGAAAATTTAGATTTGATTAACAACAATCTTTCTAAATTCTTGGAAGTCATGACTGAAATGGAGAGGACAATGAATGACTTGGGAAAGAGGCAAGAAGTACTAAATAAGAAGGTTGATCTCTCTAATGAGATTGTCATTGAAGAACAGTTTGAGAGGGAAACCAAGAAGAGAAAAGAAAGAAGAGAAATGAAATTCCTCCATTCCCAAATTTCATTTGAACACTTTAGACCTGATCCCTAACATTTTGCCAATTGGTCCAAAAGAAAATAGACATTCTCTTGCCTAACCTTCCTATCACTTTATTCACCATCAGATATCCAACACGGTAAATAACCGTGGAATAAAATGTGAAATTTAAATTGAATGATTGTCGCTTATCTTGCATTTGATTGTCAATATATGTTGTTTTCAGGTTGTAAGATTAGGAAATCAAGGTAGGAATTAGTTTCAAAATAAAACTGCCGAGAGGTCATTAGCTTGATCAGATAGCGCTTAGAGTAGGAGTAGGTCAATGAAGGAAAATCGTTATCAAGGGACAAATGCATATAGTTTAATTGAAATACAAGGTGCAGGAATTTACTTATATTTAACTGATAAGTCCAGAAAAGAAGAAGGTGATACAACAGAAGGAACAAAACAGGATTTTGAGTTTGTGATACGAACAAGAATCAAGGATCCATTACTACTAATTAACTTAACTACTCACCAATAAAATGAGTCAAGATACTCCTTATAGTTAGTCACAAATGCCAATCCGTGCCCTAACTTGTTAGATTATTGATTGAGGCGAAATCCTAGGTGATACAGCTGACAAAAAATGATGCAGGCCATTCTTGGATAGTTTGAGCCATTCTAGCCATCCTTATTAATATGCTTTTGCATACACCTTAGTCCCTGAATTTGAGCCAAGATATCCCATGTCTTTAAAATAAGCCAAAAGAAACCCCAACCCATCCAGAAAACTCAATCCTTCAGTAAAGAACCAATGATTACATGAATTCAAGGAGGAAGAAGAAAAGGAAGTTTGAGGGGAGTATAGATGTATATCTTGAAGAACTCAAAGGAAATGAGAAGAAAGGCAAAAGTGCAAATAAAATGTAGGTGTTAGGCTGGGCTTCTAGGGATGTTTTAATCTTGTGGCCTAAATCCTCTTGAACAATTAAGTTCTGAGGGGTGCTTCAACACCTAGTACCCTAATGCCATCTGGTATGGGGAGCCATTTAACCTAAAGTCTTCGCTAAGGGTGTTAGAAAGCCTAAAAGTTAAAACATAGCACTATCCCCGAATGGTGCAAACTAAGAGAACCCCCAATGAACTACAAGTGTGAAATAGTGGGGCATACAGTCAATTGAAGAAATCAAGAGACAACCCAAACATGAAGTTTGGGGGAGTTTATTAGAGAAGCTATAAGAAGAAAAGGGTAGCAAGAAATGATCAGGGTGTTTTAACCTAAAAATTCTTTTCATCCTACCACGCTTGCTTCCAACATTATGCCTCAGTAAGACCGATTGATCTTGAAGGCTGAAATCACCTACATTAGTGGAGATCAATATGAAAACAAGCTTATGGAATTTGGAAGATTGAAACAATCAAAATTGTGAAAGACTTAGGGAGTTAAATGACTCAGTATGAAAATGAGAAGGGAAAACAATTCATTATTCAACCGGATCCAATGGGTATATTGTTTGTAAAACAATTTCAACATTTCAGTTTTTCTTTGTATAGCAGAAAAAGTCGAGACCAACCTTGAATTGGACTAGAAGTTAAATGTATAGAAAATTTCCAAAGGCCTTGAATTGTACCAAATTGATGCCACTCATAGAATAAAACAAAATGTAAATGTCCTTTGCTTCGAGGACAAACAAATCTTCTTTTTCTTTGCTCGAGGACGCTAAAACTTTAAGCTTGGGGGAGTTTTGATGAGCTTAAAAGTCATCTCTTTAGTCCATTTTTCTCGCTTTGATTTTAGTTAAAATGGAATATTTAATATACAGAATTATGAAGAAACTCACCAATTTGTCATTAGCAGGAAGGAAGCAAGAAAGATGGAAAATGCAGCAATAAGTGGAATAAAAGTGCAGTGAATTGACAGAGCAGAAATGACAAAAAACTGGCGGAGTCACTGATGCAGATTTTAGATCTACACAGTCCAGTTCTGAAGTCGTGACCTCAGGAAGATTGAAGAGAAATTGAGGCATGTCGTGACAGGGAACACAAGATAGGCAAAAGCAGGCTAGAAGGAGCGTAAATTAAAGGAATGGGATGTCATGATTAAATGAGGTCGCGACATCATCACTAACCATCGTGAACCTACAAAGCGTAAGGTGATGTCGTGACAAGAAGACTGATGTCGCGACATCAGTAACCACTGGTTGTTACAGCAGACTTAATGTCGAAGTCGGGAAACATCGAGAGGAGATTCAAACTAAAGGCTTCAAACTATGAGGTTGAAGTCACGACATCAGGGACACCGCCCATGGAAAAACAGCATTTCAAAGAGCGATGTCGCGACAAGAAAACCGAGGTCGCGACATCATGACAACCAAGTGAAAGGGTGAGACTTGAGCCCATAAACATGATAACATCCTGATGTCAGACATCGGGAACAACCATTGAAGACCGTGAAGGAACTAGGAATGGATGTCAATGACAAGGCCATGATGTCGCGGGCGCATCACCACGATCATCCGAGATGCAGAATACCGCTGATAAATGACATCAAGAATGACCGTGGAGACTTGCTAAGTCATAACATCAAAGTCGCAAGTGAAGACCGCAGCTGGTCAAGGTCGCGACATAAGGTCGGTCGCGACATAGGACCGGCCTGGCGAGGGAAGTTTCAGCGCGATAAAGTGAGGTCGGCGCGGGATTGAAGTCGCTACATCGAATCATCGTTGGAAACCTGTAGCGGGAAATGAAGTGATGTCGCGGAGCAAGATGGTGATGTCGCCACATCAAGAATGACCAAATAAAGGCTATATACTAATCGGCTCGACGGATCAAGTCGCGAATTTCAATGATGTCACGACAAGGAAACTGAAGTCGCGACTTGAAGCAGTAACTTGGGCCTGGCTACTCTGAAGTCCACAGCAGGCTACATTGGGATTAGGGCCCAATTGAGGAACCCTATAAATACAGCTATCCAAACATTCAAGTAGTTTCGCGCTTTCGCTGCACGAGGTCCGGATTGGCCGGTGTTTCATTTTTCTTTCTTTCTTTTATTTTTTATTTTATTTTTGTTGTTTCCATCGCTTTAGAAAGCAGATTATGTTTATTTCATTTTCGCTTGTATTTTCTCGAACTGATGTTATCGCTTTAATGTTTAATGCGCATTTCTATTTTCAAATTACTACCCGGGAATGTTTGAAGTTCAGATAAATTGAATTCATTGTTTCCCCGCTTTCAACTTGCGCTTTTTCATGATCGAGGAATGTCAGACGTAATTTAGTAATTGAGGTCCAGCTTCCATTAATTGGAACGCTATCGTCGAATTTATCTTTCCGAATGCTCTAACAGCTTGTTAATTTCAAGCACTTACTTCGTATTTCGTTTTATTGATTTTGATCCAATACCGCTCTTATAATTCGTTAAGAATCAAGGCCATTACTCCCGATTTCAAAGGAAGTCCCTCTCGCGTGACACAGGGAAGCAGCAATCCCGGGGTAACGCTCTAGTTCTTTGAAGGTATACTAACCCGCTTATTAGGATCCTTTGCGCTTATGAACACTTGATAAATCCTCTCTCACTTGAAGTCAAGAATGGCTGAATGAGCTATCCACTTTAAACAAGCAAAGAGTTCTGCTCCTAATCTCGGATGAGTCCTTAATCCCGTGTTAGCTGAGATCTAATCAAGGAAAGGTTGATCTATCCTAATTTCGAGGAAGAGAAATCTGGAAGTTGTATATCCTTGCTTGACAATAACTTGGGAGTTAAGGTTTACATCTATAAATGGGTATGAAGTATTGTAAAGAAAAATACCGCATTAAGGAAGTCCTTTTAAATGTAGTTATCTAATTCCCTGTATCTGGCAGAATCAGGTCATAAATTAGATAATGAAATGTGGAGTGTGAGAGATCCAAATTGCACTACAATTGCCTTGGACAGACATTTTGAAACTTGAGTTAATCAAGAAATTCTATCAGATATAATCACAGAATTGATAGTCTACTATAATCAAGCTTATTGATGTGTCTTTGAGGATAACTATTCGCATTCATTTCTTTATTAGAAATTCATTATTCTTTATTCTTTATCTCTCAGCTTGTTGGTTATTTCAATATTTCTTTTGTTCTTCAATTTTCCAAAGATCCGAATGCCGGACTCCACTATCATTTTATCGTCCAAATAGTATGAAGCTTCGGAAAGTAGTCGTGGTAGCTTGATTTAAAATTCTTGAGATCTCTGTGGATCGATATCCGACTTAACCATTTTACTACTTGTTGACCTGTGCACTTGCAGAATAGCAAATCAAAACAAAGCTTTGAAAATGACTTATTTTAAGAGATTTCTGTTCTACTTATTATAATGTCAACAAGTTTATGGCAAGGTTGTCGAGGATTAATTAATAGTCTATGGGTAAATGTTGTTGTAAATTCAAAGTGTTTTGATTTCCCCACAACAAGTTTTATGATACCGCGATTAGACAATAGTCCTTTGGTAATAGTGTCATAAATTTGTATATGTCTTTGGTCATATCAACAAGTTTTAAGTGGCGCCATAATGGGATTGGAAAGAATCTAACAAACAATATTTAGGGATGAAAGAAGGAAATACTAATTTGGACATTTAAAGAAAAAGAACAAAAATAGTTTTTCAAGCAGTGGTTCATTTTGTCACTGACCTTTAACAAACCATATTGAAAATGTTTGTTGACTAGGCTAATCCTATTGATCTGAGTGTATTTTGATTTCAGGAAGGACTTTAGTACAGCCATGGTAGATAAAGGATTGGACGGAAAGGCCAACCAGGAATGTGCAGAGTCAGTCCTCAAGGAGCAGGATACTATGGAGAATTTATGGAATACATTCATCCACAATAAATATTCAGCAATAAAACAAATCCGCTAGCCGATGCTAATGATTATGAGCTCGAGCCAAAGATTGATAACTATGGTCCAATGCAACTAATTACCGGATACCACTCAAACCCAATGAACACTGGGACGCATTTCCGGTGAATAGCGAATTCAACTAATTCACTGAGGAAGCCAGGTTATCTAAATACGCTATTCCCATTCTCCTTGTAGACATGGTTATAACTGCTTAACTCCCCACCTTCAAGAATCATAACACTGAAGAAATGAGAAGCTTATTTCAACAAATTTCTTTATCCCATCCCTTCAATAAACAAGAAAAGAAATCATTAATCTAAACTCAAGGAGATGGGGATAGGCATAATGTTGAGGGATTTTGGCTTACAACATAAGGTCATCCGATCTTCGCGAGAGAAAATGACAGAGTCAAGGGGGAAATAAAATGAATGTGATGGACAAACCTGCCGCCCATAGAGGCTGCGCTCGGATGAATGATCATTGATGAACATGCAGAAGCCCCACCAAGGCCAACAACGAAGGCATTTGTGGAAAGAATGGAAGAGTGGATGAAGGAACAACTTCCTGCTGCAGTCAAGACACTGAGATTATATGGTCGGAACAAAAAAAGGGGAGTTCTCACTCTTTTTCCTACCTTTATTTTAATCGCATTTGAGTCAAATACTGATTAGGATATTAAATTTAAAGTAGCAAGATCGTGTTGGGGGAATTTATTTTTATCTTATGGAATGCTTAACTATTAAAATGTGAGGAAGTGTCTAATTCCCGCATGATAAAAAATAAATTCTGAATCGTAGTTGTTTTGAGAGACATTGTATAACTCGAAATGTTGTTAAATTTGTTTGTCCGCTATTTCGATTATAACACGGGGTTTAGGGAGGATAACCAGGAATGGTGGGGTATGAAGAATAGTAAAGGGAAAAGAAAACCAAATGAATGAAACTTAGTCATCACCCCCAAATAAAGAACATTCCATGTCGTGATTCCAATTTTAATGTCACAACATAAAAATCAAGTCATGATATCCATAAATAATCCTATCGAAGTTAATGACCCAATAATGAATATACTGTTTTTAAGGGATGATTTTTACTTTAACCCAAGTGTCAAATCTGCTTAACCCGCATCAAATTACAAGCTCACCCAAACTTGTCAAATTGGAAGAAATAAATTGTCATGAATGCAGAAACAGAAATTTACATCTTGATCTAACTTAAATAGTAGAATATTTTCATTTCAAGAAGAATAATTAGAAGAGAATAAAGACTTGAAGGGAAACGACCAATTTCCCCATCGAAAGTTTCAAAAACTGAGTGAAAACAAGGCAAGAGCATGAAAACGAGGAGTCTCATTTAATACTTCCCTAGGAAATTGAAGTGAGTAATAAATTCTTCCTCATTCCATTCTTCCCAAGGGACGCAATGCACTATAAAAGGAGGGAATAGAACAAAGGAAAGGACTCAAGCAACAAGAGTTGGAGGGAAGGGAAGACTGAGGAACAAGAAGCTGGCCCGAGGGATGAAAACATCGTTTTATGGAATGAGAGGAGCCTGAAAACAAACCACTTCTTGCTAGGTTCCATAAACGTGTTTCAAATCGGAGAACGGTTGATGGAAGGGGGAACATGGATTAGTTAGAACTACTCCATCAAGAAGCTCAAAAGAAAGAAGCAGCCCCCAATTTGTCGTGACAACCTTATTAACGGCTCTAATCACCTCATTAGGAGCCTGAGGTCCGGAGAACCAAATTTTGAAGCTGGGATGCAAACTTGGAGAAAAAGATAGGATTTTAGAATAGGATGCAATTTAGTGAAAAATGTTTAATAGAAAGGTTCCCATCATATTGAAGTCCTTTGGATATTTGAATATAACTTCTGTTGATTTACAAATTGGTTGATCATGATGTGTGGATTTGTGTTTCTGTGCTATTTCATTTTCTGAATCAAAATAACATTTCTAATTCTGTTCAATTTTTCTGAAAAGAATGGAGAATATGAATAACGAAACTGGAACTAAGAGTATGTACTGTTTTGTTCAAGGTTCAGTTTGGGTTGAAAAATCGAGAAATTGGTCTGTTATTCTCGATATAACAAAGTACTGGGTAAATCCAATGTAATTATACAGTGAATAAGCACAAGTCTAGAAGAAAATAATACACCTCGATCGACAACACCTTCGAAACTTTAATTGAAGTTAGGAAAATTTTCTGGGAATTCAGAATTTATAATCCATAGTCCTAGAACTGGTTCGAATATTGATTTAGGCGAAATCCTAGTTAAACAACTCCACAAAAAAATGATACAGCCATTTTGACAAATTTTGAGCCATTCTAGCTATCCTTATTAATATGTCGATGCATACACCTTAGTTCCATGAATTGAAGCAACCTAATTGATTTTTCAAAAAGTAAACCAATGGAAACCCCAACCCATCCATAAAATTCAATCCTTCAAGAAAGGTCCAATGATTACCTGTGAATTCAAGAAGAAGGAAATGAAGTTTGGGGGAGTTTATATATTTTTGAAGAACTCAAAAAGGGAATGAAAAGAAAAAGGCAAAAGCGGTAAAAATAAACAGAAAAGAAGGTTTCTAGGATAAGTTTTATCTTCGTACCTAACTCTCTTGAACAATTAAGTTCGAGGTGTTTCAACACCTAGTACCCTAATGCCATCTGGGTATGGAGCTACTAACCCAAAAGTTCGGCTAAGGGTGTTAGAAAGCCTAAAAGTTAAAAAACACAGCACTATCCCTCGAATGGTAGCAACCAAGAGAATTCCCACAGAAATTACAAGTATGAAATAGGCATACAAGCCTCGAATTGAAGAAATCAAAGAGATGTCCAAACATGAAGTCCGGGGAGTTTATTATAGCTATAGCAAAGGGTAGAAGAGAAGCAGAAAATGATCAGGGTATTCTTAACCCAAAAAAAAAAAAAAAAAAATTTCCTTTCATCCTACCATTGTCTAAGCTCTTAACATTACAAGCCCCAAAAGACCCGATTGATTTTAGTTGGGATCACCTACATTAGTGGGAGATCAATATGAAAACCAGCATATGGGACTTAATAAATGGGGCTTTGAGAAAACCTCCTGTGAGATTGATCAAATCTAATACAAAGTTGAGAAGGATTGTCAATTCAGACACACACACGAATGGGTGTTTGAAATAATGAACTCATATATATATTTATTATCAAGAGATTTTGTGATAGAAGTATACCATGTCTTTGTAGCAAGGTCGAAATTTGTAATAATGTGCTTATATCTGAGTAATTCCAAATTTAGAAATAAGAAATAATTAAACTCCGCAAACAGTAGAAAATGTCCTTTGTTTGAAAGACAAATGAATCTTTCTTTTTCTTTGCTTGAGGACAAGCAAAATTTTAAGTTTAGGGGAGTTTGATGAGCTTAAAAGTCATCTCTTTTTAGTCCATTTTTCTGTTTGATTTTTAGTTAAAATTTAATATTTAATATACAGAATTATGAAGAAACTCACCAATTTGTCATTAGCAGGAAGGAAGCAAGAAAGATGGAAAATGCAGCAATAAGTGGAATAAAAGTGCAGTAAATTGACAGAGCAGAAATGACAAAAATCATGAAATACCGATGCAGCATTTTAGATCTACACCCGCTCAAGTCGTGACCTCGTGGAAGATTGGAAGAGAAATTCGAGGCATGACGTGGACAGGGCACAAAAGATAAAGTGGGTGCCGGTAAGAAGGAGCGTAAATTAAAGGAATGATGTCGCGACAGAATGAGGCTGACATCATCATCAACCATTGCAACCTACGCGTTGTAAGGTGATGTCGCTACAAGAAGACCGATGTCACACATCAAGAACCACCGGTTGTTACAGCAAGACTTAATGTCAAGTCGTAACATCAAGAGGAGATCAACCAAAGCACTAAACTATTAGGTCGTTCGACATCGTGGGACACCCGCTCGCTGAAACGCACTGTGGAGTCATTTGTCGCGACAAGAAAAACCGAGGTCGCGATATCATGACAACCTGAAAGGTGCGTGAGACTTGAGCCCATGTCGCGAGAAACATCCTGATGTCGCGATACATCGTGAACAACCATTGAAGACTGCAAGGAACTAGGAATGATGTACGATTAAGGCCAAGTGATGTTTTACATCACTCACGATCATCCGAGACAGCAGGTCACTGGAGGTCGCGGACATCAAGAATTGCACTGTGGAGACTTGGCGTAAGTCACAACATCGTGTCGCTGAAGACCGCAGTTTAAGGTCGATGCCGCGACATAAGGTCGAAGTCACACATGTGACTCCGCCGCTTGAAGGAGGAAGTTTCATAGCGAGGTCGCGACAAAGGATTGAAGTCGCTACATCAGAACACGCTGGAAACTCAGAGTGAATGAAGTGAGCGTCGCTGACAAGATGGTGATGTCACGACATCAAGAATGACTAAATAAAGGCTATATAGTGTACACTCAAGTCGCGACGTGGGATCGAAGTCGCGACCTCAATGATGTCACGACAAGGAAACTAGTCGCGGGATCAGCAAGAACTTGGGCCCGGCTACTCAAGTCCACAGTCAAAGTTACATTGGGATTAGCCCACCGAGGAACCCTATAAATACACTTATCCAAATTCATTCAAGTAGTCGCGCTACAGATCAGAGGTCCGATTGCTGAAAGCCTATTTTCTTCTTTTCTTTATTTTTATTCTATTTTGCTACCACTGCTTTAGAGCGTATTATGCTTTCGTATTTTCATTTTCGCTAGAATGAATTTGGATGTTATCATGAATGGGTCGAATGCGATTTCATTTCTTTCAAATTACCCGGAATGTCGAAGTTCGGGCCAAATTTCAACTCGATTGTTTCGCTTTCAACTGCGCTTTTCTATGATCGAGGGAATGTCAGATCGTGTAATTTAGTAATTGATGAACCAACACACTGAACGTTATCGCCAGACTTATCTTTCCGTAGTCGCTCTAACATTTTGTTAATTTCTAGTTTACTAATTTACTCGCATTTTGGTTTTATTGATTTTAGATCTCGATACGCTTCTTATACCTGTTAAGAATTGCGCTATTACTCGATTTCAAGGAAGTCCTCTCGACAATGTGAAATATAATCCCGGGGTAACGCCTAGTTCTTTGAAGGTATACTAACCTCGTTATTAGGATCCTTTGCGCTTTGTGCTCTACTCGATAACCTCTCTCCTCACTTGAAGTCAAGAATGAGTCAATTTGAGTTATCCACTTAAACAAGCAAAGAGTTCGCCTCAATTCGGATAGTGAGTCCAATCCCGTGTTAGCTGAGATCTAATCAAGGAAAGGTTGATCTATCCTAATTTCGAGGAGGAGAAATCTGGAAGTTGTATATCCTTGCTTGACAATAACTTGGGAGTTAAGGCCATACCATAAATGGTATGAAGTATTGTAAAGAAAAATACCCAGATTAAGGAAGTCCTTTAAATGTAGTTATCTAATTCCCTCACATTCGAGAGAATCAGTCATAAATTAGATAATGAAATGTGGAGTGGTGGAGGAGATCCAGCCGCACTACAATTGCCTTGACGTATTTTTGAAACTTGAGTTAATCAAGAAATTCTAATGATTTAACTACGTAGAATTGATAGTTCACTATAACCTGCTTATTGATGTGTCTGAGGATAACTATTCAAGATATTCATTTCTTTATTAGAAATTCATTATTCTTTATTCTTTATCTCCCGCTTAAGTTGGTTATTTCGGCTTATTTCTTTTGTTCTTTTCAATTTTCCAAAGATCTCGAATGCCGGACTCCACTATCATTTTATCGTCCTCAAATAGTATGAAGCTTGAGTAGTCGTAGTTGATTTAAAAATTTTGAGATCTATGTGGGATCGATATCTCGACTTAAATCCATTTTACTACTTGTTGACCAGGCACTCTGCACAGCAAATCAAAACAAGCTTTGAAAATGACTTATTTTAAGAGATTGCTCTACATAATATAATTTCCTATAAAGTTTTGCATGGTGTCACAGGATAATTAGTCCATGGTAACAAGGTTAGAATTTTGTGCGTGTGTTTTGATTCTCATTAAATCACACAAGCTCTCAAAGATATCCTTAACGTCTGAATGGTCCTCTCGACCCACATCCGTCTCGAGGACGAAACGCGCCAGGCTAAAATGTAGGCGAGTACCCAAAGTCGGCTTTGCAACCAAAGCAAACCTATATGTGAACTGGTCCGATCTCAAACTATCGAAACTGGAAACCCATGAAGTCTCACTATCTCATCCACATACAACTCGGGCTAACTTTTCAGAGAATCTCAACATTAACCGGCGTAAATGAGCAGACTTCAGCACCGATCAACTATCACCATATATCATCATGCTGCCTCGAGTCCGGGAAGACCCGGTCACAAAATCCATAAGGATCTTCTCTCCCATTTCCACACCGGAATGTGGAGTAATCAGATCTTCCCGGCGAAACGATGCTCGCCTTCACCGATGATAGGTAAATTTGAAACCAAATTCGCACCCTTTCTTCATCCCATTCACCAAGAATGTTCTTTCAAAGTCCTATACATCTTGGTACCTCACCTCTGGATTGTGTGATAAAGATAGCCGCAGATTTGAACGTGTTTCCTTCCATAATGTCTCTTTTCAGCATACTCTAGCACACACATTCTCTGTCCTTTCACTATCATGCCATCATCTCTAATTTGAAACTCTACTTTCTTTCCTTTTTCTATCTCTTCCTTAAGCTTGATCATCTGTGGATCCTGCGACTGCCCTGCTAGAATCTGATCCACTAGGAGCGGTCTAACATGAAATGTGGCTAACAAGGCTCCTGAATCCTCAGCCTCCAATATCACCCCTAAAGCCTCATCCACCAATAGTGGAAGACAACCCATCTCATGTGAGACAACGAACTCTCTCGGTCGCCTACTCAAGGCATCTGCACATGATTAGCTTTTCCCGGATGGTACTCAATAGTACAAGCCGTAGTCCTTAATCAACTCAAGCCATCTTCTTTGCCTCTCGTGTTTAACTTCCTTCGTGAAAATATATTGAAGACTCTTATGATCCAGAAAGATCCCACAAGGAACACCATATGAGTAATGTCTCCATATTTTTTAGTGGCAAACACGACCGTCGCAAGCTCTAAGTCATGTGTAGGTACCCTCCTCATGCTTCTTCAATCGCCTAGAGGCATATGCAATCACCCTATCATTCTCGCATCAAACATAACCAAGGCCTTGCCCGAAGCATCACTATAAACCACAAACCCATCTCTCCCATTGGGCAAGCTAGAAACCAGAGCCCAAGTCAATTCACCTTCAACCTCCTCGAAACTACTTTGGCATCCACCCAATCATACTTAACATCTTTCCCTGTCACCTTGGTCATAATGCTTATCTCGAGAACCCTCAACAAACTTCAGAATACCTTGCTAAACCAAGGAAGCTTCGACCATGACACATTCTTGGTGGTTTCCACCTACTACGCCTTCTATTTCCTCGGGGATCCACACTCACCCCCTCAAACACCACATGACTTAGGAATGCCACCTTGGCTCATGACAAACCCGACACTGGGCTTCACCTGCATACAACCCGTCGTCTCCTTGTGGTCCTGGTGAACACAATCCCTGGGGGTGCTCAATGTTCCTCTGAACTACCCGAATACACTAGGATATCCTCGATAAAAACTATGACAAACCTATCCAAATACGGCTAGAATACCCGGTTCATCAAATCCATAAATGCTGCCGGAGCATTAGTCAAACCAAACGGCATCACTAGAAACTCATAATGCTCGTAGCGTGTCCTGAATGCAGTCTTGGGTACATCACTCTCCTGCACCCTCAACTGATGATACCCCGACCTCAAGTCTATCTTGGAGTATACTCGAGACCCTTAGAGTTGATCAAATAACTCATCGATCCTAGGGAGTGGATACTGATTGCGGATGGTAACTCTGTTCAATTGCCTGTAATTAATACATAACCGCAAACTCCCATCTTTCTTTTTCATGAAGAGAACTAGAGCTCCCCATGGGGATATGCTCGGTCGACTAAATCCTTTACTCAACAATTCTTCTTAATCGAGCCTTTAAGCTCCCTCAACTTTGCACAGAGCCATCCTATAAGGAGGAATGGAAATGGCCTACCCTTGTGATCAAATCAATGGTGAACTCCACCTCTCTTTCTGGAGGTAATCCTGCAATATCATCCGGGAACACATCTGTAAACTCTCTAACAACTGGAATCTCATCCACCATAGTTCCCTCCTTCCCTGTCTCCACCACATAAGCTAGATAACCCTGACAACCCTTACACAACATTCTCTCAGACTCACACGCGAGACTCATATCGGGAAGATAACTCTCTCGTATATTCCCCCGAACTTACCTCCAATTTCCCGCCTATGCAACTTTACTCTTTTTATAACAATCTAATAGCTCTATGGCTAGACAAAACAATCCATGTCGAATCACATCAAAGTCCCTCATATCTAAAGTGCTACAAGATCCACTGAACTCCTGTCCCCCAACTTAACTCTTACCATCTCCACTACCGCTTGAGAATAACGGACTTACCGGAAGTGGAAACTCTCAAATGACCCTCTAATGGTTGGGTCTCTGAACTGGAAGAGATCTAAGAATGGCTTGGATGCAAATGAATGCTGGCTCCTGGGTCCACTAATGTATATGCATCATGATCAATGATAGAAATAATACTAAAGACTACATCTAGAATGTGATCTCGCATCTTGCTAAGTCACAAAGATAAACTCGTCCGAGCGCCCTCGCCTATATCCCTGGCACTACTCCGCTCTCTACCACGGCCGCCCCACCATGACCGCATTGGCCCCCACTTGGGACACCTCTCCTCGAAGACTTAAGGAGTGCTCATCTCCTGTGTCAGCTAGGTCAAGTAACATGTCTCTCCACCAATCAACCGAGGGCACCCTAATGAAATGGTTCTTCCGCCACAAAGTGGAAACACCCTATACCATATCTCTACACTCCCATGCGTCGCTTGACATGGCGACAAACGGAGGAACACTGGGTGCCACCGCTAGCAACCGGGGCCCCACCGATCCCTGATTGCAGATAGCCCGACCCGCACCTCGGCCTCTCGTACTTCTACCCTTGTTTCGCCAGACCGCCCGTAGCTCAGAAGCGCCCGGTGCACTCCTCTTACTTTCCTCGCTTACTTCCGAGTATCATAGCTGTAGTATTTTGCTCAACTCTAAGAAAGCACTCAACTAAGTCCCCAAATCTATTTTGAGGAACCACAGACAAATGCACTCGGACCCGGTGCTGTAATCCTGCTAAAAACCTTTTACACTTCAGGACTTCATCAGCTTGAATATATGGAACCAATCTGACTAGTTCCGAGAACTTCTTCTCATATTCTGATACTGACATGTTCTTTTGTTCTAATATGAAGAACTCCTCAATCTTTGAATCCTTGTGACTCTGAGGAAAGAATCTTTCAGTGAACTCTTGCTAAAATTGGTCCCATGTTATTCCATCAGGATACCTCCTCTCCACTCCAAGATCCCACCAATCCTAGCCTGCCTTCCATCGTAAAACCGGGAAACCCAAGACTCTCCGCTCATCCAGCCCAACTCCGCAAACCCTATTGACTCCTCGGTCTACTCCATAACTAGGGTCGCCTCCGGATCACCACCACACTGATGGTTTGGCGCCCGCCAGACTCCCATCGACCTCCTAGGTTATTCCAGAACCTCAGTCATGTGGCTGCTGGCGACTGGCCGACGGGTCGCTGCGGCTACTATCCTGTGCAATATGTGCCACCCGGGCTCCCGTAAATAATCCTGCACTCAGCTCCTTCCGTACCCGGGATGGTCCAGCCAATCACGCAGGTTGATTCATAGAGGCTAGAGGGAACCAACTTACGTGTCTATCTCTTCCAGATACTACAAAGACGGAGACCATTTTGGAATGACTCTCCTAGGACGACCTCTACGTCCTCTGCCTGACATAGTGTTGTATTTGCCAAAAATCAACTATTTAATACTTTGAATCACCTCATATGTATGTACTTTGAATTCAAAAATGCATGGTTGCCAATAGTGTAACATAGTGTATAACACAGGTTTTCCTAAGACCCTGCTTTATTACCAACTTGTGTTGGGATCATTTCTCCTCAAGCCTTAGGTTATACCAACTTATGCTCTGATATCACCTTGACCACCTTTGCCCCGCCCACGGCCCGGGTGTGGGCCACTCTGAGAAATCTCCGGTAGATTACCTCTAGCGACTAGAAATTCCTATATGAAGCGGCGTATTGCTTAAACCTCGTATAAAATTTTCCTTTTTCCAACTTATGATTGATAAAATCTCGTGACATGTCGAATTTATGACAAGGACATATTCAAATCCTGGCCTTTGAATTTTTCCTACATATGTCAAACCTGATATTCTTTCAATAGAGCCTCGGAAACAATACCTTTCTGAAAACTATACTATGTACATACATATGCTCCATTATACAAATTAAAGTATTTCCTTACAAAATATTCACCATCGCAACTGCGATACAAATGTCGGGAGAATCTCTTATGCTCCAGTTACGAGTGCTTGTACACGGAAAATAGTTTTAAAGCAGAATAATGAGCTAAAGCGAGCTCGATGAGTGTATGCTTTATAAAATGTTTTGCTTTTAGGAATATTTCAAATGTAAAACTCTCTTTTACAATATATTTTCGAAGCATGGCACACTTTGCTTTGCTTTAAAAGTTTCTAGACTTTTCTCAAAATCTCTTTCTTGCTTCTGTTGCTTTAAAAGTTTATAAAACTTTTCTCAAATCTCCTTGATTTAAAGTTTACTTAAAACTTTTATAAACACGGGAGCATGGGCTTAACGCGTAACTAAAATAAAAAACGGGGCACGGGCTCGACGTTTTGCTTTAAAATCACCACGGGAGCTGGGCTCGACCTCTCGTTTGAAATAAGCGAGGCACAAATGTAGTTTGCTTTAAAACAAACACGGTAACTGGGCTCAGCCGTACACGATCAGTTGATTTTTTTCAAATTATACATGCTTATAAATCATCAACCAGGCCTTTCATAGCTTGTTGTGCATGATGAACACGGGGCACAGGCATCGGCCCAGTGTCGATGGTACAGACCTGCGATTAGCTCCACCTTGATGAAAGGCACGGGCACCACTTCACTTCACCTTTTTGGTAAATATGATTGGAATTGACACAGGTCTCCATCACCATAATTTAGTTAGCGCGTTAACCTATACTCACAGCCATGTACCACGGTCTCCTTTAAATGCCATGATGCATGACCTAAGTTTACGGACCAGGCAAATCTAAAATGCATGAATGAGATCCTAACACCACCTTGCACGTACGAGAATACCTCTGACCGGTATGCTTGCTTAAAACTAGGGATTTTAGTTAGGCTTGTTTTCAAAAATATTCTCTTTTTGCTTGCTTGCTTGAAACATGGTTTCATAATTGGCTCATTGTTTGCTGAATATGGTTTGATAATTCAAACCATTGCTTGTAGTAAACTCATTACTTTGCTTTTCAAACATAGTTTACAATCAAAACCATTTAAATACCTGATGTAAAACAATTTATAATATAATACACTAGTATTTGAAAAATAGGTTTAGAACACTTTCGCTTTTGCTTACTAAGCTTGAGCCGACTCCTGACTTTCTGTACCTTTTGCTTGGTTTGGTCTTCTCCATGTTTACTCTTCTTTCTCCTCTTCCTCTTCTTTTCTCCCTTCTTTTCCTCTCCTACGGGTTGCCCTAGCCAAATGAGAACAAAAATGTGATATTTGGTTTGTCTCATGGCCTTTTATAGTCTTAACTTATCCTTAATTGCAAATAGGTCCTTGATCTCTCAACAATTGAAATTTAACTTGTTTTATTTCTACTTTGGCATACTATCTTCTTTTATTATGCCTTTCATGTCCCATTTGATCAATTACAATCTTACCCTTGTTTTATTACAACATTCCGAGTTCCATAAATTATCATTTCACAATTTCATCTCCAAGATACCACAATGTGACACTTGGTGCTCGTATACGCCCCTATAGTTACATGTCTTGTACACGCTTCTGGGCGGGCGTTCTGAAATTCCTCATCATTATGGCATAAGAGATTGAGTCACATCTCCAAAAGGAGAATTGAAAGGCTTGTGTCGGATGATTCTAGATTCCTTGATTTTTGAAATTTGCACAGAATTGCATAAAGGAAAACAAAGCAAAACCTGAGAGATTTGGTGCAACGAGAGACTCACGAGATGTCTTAGAACTAATACATACAGATATTTGTAGGCCATTTCCTATGGTTTCATGGAATGGCCAACAATAGTTTATCACGTTTATAGACGATGTTTCACGTTATAGCTACCTTTATCTCATTCATGACAAGTCTCAATCATTGGAAGTGTTCATATCGTTCAAAGTTGAAGTTGAAAATAAACTTAACACAAGGATTAAAAACATCAGATCTGACCATGGTGGTGAATACTAGGGTAAGTATGACGGTTCAAGTGAACAACGTCCAGGACCATTTGCTAAATTCTTAGAGGAGTGCGTGTCGTCCCACATTTCATAAGGTATCTGACATGAATGGTCTTTGTTGAAAGGCAAAACGAGCGCTCGAAAACATGGTAAAAGTATGATTAGTCATTCTAACTTGCCAAAATCACTCTGAGTTGAAGCATTAAAAATGCGGCGTATCCTTATAGTACCAACTAAAGCAAGCTGTTGGAAACCCTTTATGAACTTTGGACATGTAGAAGCCTAAGTAAGACGGTTACACATTTGGGAATAATACAGGCGAAAGCGAGGCCTTCTGAGCAGCATGAAAGACATTGGATTCAAAGAATGATTAGTTCTTTATTTTATTGAGTACTCTTGGAAAGATCTAGGTAATTACAATTCTATGATCTTCACTGATCAGTGCAGGAAATATGTTTCTTTAAGGATGTTGAGTTTGATGGAGGAGATAAGGATAAGGATTTTGTTTTTGAAGAGAAATATGTTGATATTCCCACAGCTGTTATTGACATTGATTAGGCACCTATACCTAACATTGTTCAAGAAGCATATCCAAATCAAAACAATATCGAACCTCTGTTCCAGGAAGACAAACTCTACCTCCTCAGAAACCTACGCCATTAAGGAGATCCCTTTAGAAAGGAGAAGTGCGGTGCTAGATGATTACATTGTATTTCTTGAACATAGGTTGACATTGGTGCGATGGAAGATGATCGATCGACTTCCGCTGACCTAGAAAAGTTCATCTCAAGAGTGGATTGAAGCCATGAATGAGGAGATAAAGTCCATGAAGGATAATGACGTTTGGGATCTTGTCCCATTGCTTGAAGGTGTGAAACCCATTGCTTGTAAATAGATATTTAAAATCAAGAGGGATGCGAAAGGTGATGTGGACAGATACAAAGCTCGTCTTATCGCTAAAGGTTATACATAAAAAGAAGGCATCGATTATAAAGAGACTTTCTCTCCGGTTTCATCGAAAGACTCTTTTAGGACAATAATGGCACTTGTGGCACACTTTGATCTTGAGATTCAGCAGATGGATGTTAGGCTTTTGCATTTCTCAATGGTCACATTGATGGAAACAATCTTATGGTGCAACCAGAAATTTTGTGTGTCGGGAGATACAAGAAGATGATTACAGATTAAAGAAATCCATCTATGGCTTAAGCAAGCTTCTCGTCAATGGTATTACAAGTTTCACCAAGTTATCATTTCATTTGGTTTTGAGATGAATATGGTTGATGATTGTATATACCATAAGTTTAGTGGGAGTAAGCATATTTACTTGGTTCTACATGTTGATGACATATTGCTTGCCACCAACGATATAGGCATGTTGCATGAAACCAAGAGATTTCTATCAAAGAAATTTGAGATGAAAGATCTTGGTGATGCTTCAATGTTAGGTATCTCTGAATGCAAGGATCACTCACAAAGGTATACTTAGTTTATCGCAAAGAAACTATATTGAAAATTCTTAAAGTATATGCATGATTGCAAACCAGGTGACAACCACGTGGCTAAGGGGTAATTTAGTCGATTATTTTCGAGAATAATTTTGAGATTCAGGAGATGCAAAAGATTCCTTATGCGTCATCAATAGGAAGTCTGATGTAGCTGCCTGAGTATGTGCGGCGTTCGGATGTCGTACATTGTTGGCATGTTGAGGCGGATACTCGGCTTGATCTGGAAAGGATCATTGGATAGCGACCAGCGAGTCATGAGTACTTCACGAGAGAACAAAAAGGCTACATGCTCACTTATCGAAAAGTCATATAAGGTAGAGATCATTGGATATTCGACGATTTTCTTGGATGCAGAGATAGCATGAAATCTACTTGGTATATCTACTTACTGTTGGAAGTGCTATATCTTGGAAGAGTGTTAAGCAGTCTATTGTAGCTTCTTCGCCATAGTAGTTGAATTTGTAGCTTGTTATGAGGCATCCAATCATGGAATGTAGTTTTTAAAATTTTGTCAGAGTGCATATTTTAGATGGCATTGAAAGACCACTTAAGTTATTTTGTGACAATAAATCAGTAGTACTATATTCCAACAACAACAGGAGTTCGATCAAGTCAAAATTTATAGACATCAAATTCCTAGTTGTCAAAGAAAAGGTTCAGAGTGGACTTATATCTATAGAGCATATTGGGACAAACTCCATGATTGTAGATCCACTGACTAAGGGATTACCACCCAAGGTCTTTCATGAGCACACTGCTCATATGGGTGTGGTTTCTCTTTAGGATATGTCGTTTTAGTGGGAGTTTGTATTTTAGATGCTTTTATTTATAGATACATTTGTTATGGATATTATGGATTTTAAGGTTATTTACTGTAGTAAAGTATTCAGTTTTCATTCACTCTGATTTTGTATGGTTTGATCTCACTAAGGTTTAAGGACTAGTTGGAAATAGGCATGTGGATTACATTGCATGAAATTTCTGCTACATCACCTTGATCTTTGACCATTAGTTGCATTGATATATGTGATCATTGATGGGTCTAGTTATGAAATCTGTCTGGCTTGATAAGCTTTGGTTCTATATTGGTGTGGTTAATGGACAAGATTGTCCGAAATATATAAAGTTTTAATAGCAAAACTCCTGAGCTCATAAAGTATAATTCACATTTATAAAGTTACATATATAGCCCAAGTGGGAGATTGTTGGAGTAAAATTAAATATATGAGTTGATATATTAAATAAATGTGCATTATAGGCTATCAAATAAAGTTAGGCTAATAAAAGTGATTAATTTAAGTTTTGGGGCCTTAATTAATATATTATAAAGTGTGGGCATTAATGTGTAGAGACAAGCGTAATTTCTATTTTTATAATGGGTTAAAATAAAAATTACGAATAGACATGATTGCATATAAACAGACGATTGTTCTGATGACGTGGCCCATTTATAACGTTTACGATTGTTTACAAATAGGGATCATGGTCCCCAGATCACACAATGATTTTCAATTCTTTTGATTCCCATTGTCAGAGATAAATATTAGACAGAAAACTAGTGTAATCTGGAAGATCATAAAGCCGCAGACTCACATTCAAATATTTAAATATTTTGTTATGGATTCAGGTACGCTTCTGCAAATCCAGTATTTTGATTCTTGATGATTCAATATGAATGTTCCTGTTTATGTGATGGTTTTCATATAATGAAATTAATCTCACAATTTCAGAAGTTAGCAAAAGCTTAACTCCGACTTATGTCATTTTGAAAAAAAACTAAATATCTTGCATTTAGAGTTGTTAAGGGTTAAATTTATTTTGTCTGTAATACACCACAACCATAAATTTGTTTTAAATTCGAATCTTAATATTAATTAACTTTATAAAATATACTTATATCCAAATATTCTAAAAAGCTTTTAAATTTGAATCTCTTAATTTACTTTTTAATTTTTAAAATATTTTTAATAATTTATTAATTATAATATATTAATATTAAATATTTATAGTATTTATTTTAATTATAATGCAAATTGTCAATTTTTTATTTAAAAAAATCATTTAATATACTTTTAATTTAAAAATATTTATTTATTATAATTTATTAATATTTTTATATTAAATTTATTTTACTATAATTTTTTGACAACTAAGCTTTGTGATTTAAGATTGTAAACATTTTATTACTGTCAGCCACCACAAACATCATCCTATTAACATTATAAAAATACTTATATTTGGAAATGTATTATTGAAATAATACTGATTAATATTATAAAATTCTTGTATTTGGAAATTCTAATCATTTTAAATCTGAATCTCACATATATAATTTTAATTTAAAATATATTTTAATAATTTATTAATTAAAATATATCAATATTTAATGTTATAAAGTATTTATTTTATTTATCATATTATTCCCAAAATTATATTTTTCTCATATAACCTTTAATAAATAAAATCTCATAATATAACATAGGTTATCAATTTTTTTTATTTAAAAATATCCTTTAATTTATTTTAAATTTTAAAATTATTATTATTTATTATAATTGATTAATATTCAAGGTTAAATTTTAGTTTATTATCTTTTAATACCTTACATTATCTTATGAATACTAATTAACATTATAAAATACTTATATTTGGAAATTTTGAAAACTTTTCCTTAATTTACTTTTATATTAAAATTTTTACTTTTATATTAAACAAATTTCAAATATATTATTTGATATTCCATCTTAAATCATATAACATTTTTTAAAAATAATTTTATTAAAATAATAACTTTTATTAAGATCTCTTCAAAAAAAAAAAAACTTTTATTAAGATAAAATAAAAGACTGTTAAATGAAATTAGAAAATTTATTTTTCTCATTATAAGATTCAAGTCATATGTATTAGTTAAAAATAAAGTCTAAAAAGCAATACAAAAAAAAAATCAAATTCATTATATTATAAAATAAAAACTATGATGTTCAATTCTTTTGAAATGATAAAGATAGAGGAAAAAAAATAACAAATTACACGTTACAAGTACCTTCAATGTTCCACTTTTGACTTTAAAAAACAATAAATATGGTTTTACCATCTAAAATAGAAAAACATATATAATTATAATCAGTTAAAATTTTATATATAAAAGTATTTAGTTTATGCAAAAAAAAAAAAAGAAAGTGAATTGAGTTCATTGAATCATATAAAAATAATTTATGAATTTTTACAATCTGCCTTAACTTTTTGCACCTAAACATGACTTAAATAATAACTTCTACATTAAATGTTGGTTTGTTTGAGCTTTTCTAAATAAAATAAAATAGTTAAAATTATTTAGATGTTATATTAAAATATGTGTTATAGATTTAACAAATTTTAGGTTGATTTATTTTCTCACATTTCTCTGCTCTATTCATTACAAATTTTCTCCTTACTTTTTTTGTATGATATTTTGATATTTAGATGTTACGTTTATTTAAATCAGTATACACTTTTATTATTTTCCTTGTCACCAAAATTTTATGCTAGCTTTTTTGGTTATTTTTTACTACATTATATATAACTCAATAAACAATTATCTTAATGTTAATTGAAATAACTAAATTTATTTTTTGTTTGTTATAAAGTTAAAATAAGAAGTTAAAAACATTTTAAAAAACACAAGAAAATCAAATTCATTAGATAATAAAATAAAAAACTGAGATGTCTGTTAACACAGACAAATGAAGATATAGAAAAAAAATAAAATTACATGCTTATAAAAATAGATATAATTAAGATTAATTAAATTTTGTATATTTTAAAGTAATAGTTTATGTAGAAAATAAGAAAAATTTAGTTGGTAAGATCATATAAAAATATTTATGGATAATATTTATTTTCAATCTGAGATATGTAGCCCGATTCAGGGGTCAGTTGATACCAAATCAACTCTTGAAAACCTGTGAGTCTCATATCATTGGAGATTTATACGTGAGTAAAAATGGTCACATTGGCTTCCTCATATCACCAAAATATATCAAACCAACTATATTACAATAGTTCAGATTGTTCACTCTTAATACAAACATATATTAGAATTTAGAATTTTAATACGTGTTATACAAAAAAATATCAAAGCCACAATCCGGCTTTCTTCTTAAAAACGGCCTCTAGTGAGCGTCGTCTTCCCGAACACTCCCTGTACCTGAAATAATGTTCCTTGACGGGGTGAGTATTTTAGTAGTGATAATGCATAACAATGGTCGTTCCGCTTTAAGTGCATGTAATGGCAACGAACACATTCAAGCGAATGAAATTGATCCTGCTTGAATGTTTACGTACCCGATCCGATATGCCGAGGAGTCTCATGAGCTCCCTCATACATGCCTAAGCCATGTATGAAAATCATTTCTTTCCAACAAATATTTGTTTTAGTTGAGAATGACCCTCTAGATATAATACATTGGGCGATCGCCAGGGAGTGAACTTGTTGAGTAATCTCTGAAACAATTCATGGGTCCCTCGACGTGGTGTTGGACAATCTTCCCCAACACAATTCTTGGACAACTTTCAGATAAATTTATTATTTTTAATAATTTACAAAAAAAATTCATGTTTGGACAACCTTAGGTTTTCCAATCATGCACTCACACCTACCATTCTAGAGTACTTGGTGCATATGGAATGCATTATGCGTTTCGATAATTCATGTTAATATATTTTAAACATGCATATACTAACAAAATTCAACTCACAACATCATGTTATTCAATTCATGACAATAGCACTAAAATTAGCTCATATGGGCTAATAACTAATTCAAGCAATTCATTTTGAATCACCCAAGCAACACAAAAATCACACATAAATCATGTAGTGATAAAACCTGGGGTCTGGAGCCTTTGTTGCGGCCACACTCAAGGATTTTCTGCGCGGTCCAAATATTTTGGGACGAAAACACGGCAAATCAGATGCAACAAATCACCGTCCATTAAAATGACTCTTGAAAGAATAAATCAAGTAGGAGAAGACCCTACCTCTTGGGTTGTCGAAACTCCCTGAAATGGGATAATCTACGTAGCCACTTGTAAGCGATATATCAGCTTTCTTGCTTGAAAGGCTGAAGCCAGACGGTCAGAAAGCGGAAATCTGAGATAAGTTGAACTTCTCTCTTACAAACAGGTTTTCTGCATAACACGTTCAGGCAAACATTGGAGAAGAAGATGTCTTTGATTATTTTTTCTTTTTAATTAATTCCCTCCTTGTCCTTTGGTTTGAC
This sequence comes from Tetrastigma voinierianum, assembly GCA_016808115.1. NCBI lineage: Eukaryota > Viridiplantae > Streptophyta > Magnoliopsida > Vitales > Vitaceae > Tetrastigma > Tetrastigma voinierianum. The sequence continues at coordinate 35,965 of JAEQBH010002525.1, read as the reverse complement.
TTTTAGGCTTTTGACAGCAGCTTGTCTAGTCATTTATCTCTATCCTCCCTCATGATCATGCAACATATGTCGTAAGGTGCACGTATGATAAGTGACTTTTGTCTATCATGCCTCTCTGTTTGTGTCCCGACTTGGAGCACCTAAGTAGCCGAAGACGTGGAAATTCGTCACGAAATTTGGCTAGGTCGGTGTGGTAGCTAGATTTGTGAGGCGATTCAACGATGAAGTCCGTTTGTCATCCGAGATTTGGAAAATTTGGGATTTTATTGAAAATTTTCCATTTACCATTTAGAAGAATTCAGAATTTTCTCGGTTTTACATTCTCTCATAAAAATTGTGTCGCGAAATTCCATACAATCATAACAAATCACGTGCATATGCAACGTGCACTAATATATATCATAAGCTAAGTCATTTAAAGTATCAAATGACTAAACCATTCCTTTTATCCTAAGCAGAAGGGATCTGGTGTGCATTCTAGTGTCCTCGCACTCCCGATTGACTCTCTGCTGCAGTGCATATACTTCCTCGTGCTCTCGCGGTCTTGCGTCTAGAGCACGATCCGAAGCTATCAATGCTACTAGTCCCTCCACCAAGTTGCATTATGTCAGCCTCGATCTCTGCACGATCCCTTCGTAGGTAGATCTGAGTGTATCTCTAGAGCATGGAGACATGAAATACCTCATGAACACTTGACATCTTTGAGTGATCAAAAGTAGCAAGTCACATTTACGATTACTGCTCTCTACAAGTATCTTGAAGGGTCCAATGAACCTCGATGGCTTCCTCGCTTACAGAGACAGACCACTCCTCTCTTGGGCATCACTGTGAACGTGATCTCGACCTGAACTCTAGGGTTGACACTTCAGCAGCGTCCAGCGTAGTCTTTGATATTTGTGAGAAAGGCATTTGTCGTATCAAGCTCACCTTCGAAGTGTCTCTAATCATAGTAGGGACCGATGATGGAGCTCTCTCCGCTCAGTCCAACATGGTGTCTGCATGACCTCCGTATAATGCCTCATATGGTCTGTCAATTATCTTGCACGATACTTGTTGTTGTGGCGAATTCACTAAACGATGCTCTTCCCAGCTACCCTTATGATCAGGACACATTCATAGCTTGTGTCCTCTAACACCTGTATGGTCCTCTCAGAGCTAACCATTTATGCAATGAGTGGAAAAGAATTTGTACTCATGTTGTTGGTATGCCCTCGCGCGCCGACTCTTTGATCGCCATTTTGTAACCCTAAATTCATCACGACCTTCATGAATCACGGTATCATGGCGGGGCGATCTCTCGAATATACAACCCGTGAGAATTCTCCAGTATGAAGGTCATCGCATGGCTAGGAAATGTGCCAACCCATTGGCCGGATCTCACTATCACCACTTTGCATCCTTTCCCGGCGTCCATGGAAAGTGGTCTCGCCAAAATCGAAGTAGTGGCGTCGCTCTGCCAGCTCGACCACCTCGATGGTTGAAGTAGCCTGGCGGCCACGGTGCTCGGCCTTAACTGGCAGTGGGACATCGGCCGAACAAAGTCCTTACGTGTCTCTTCATCCGCTCGATGAAGTGCGCGTGAAGATCTGGTACATCTTCGGTGTCACTTGGATGCCTGTCGAATCGAGGAATAGTGAAACTCGCGAGGATCTCCTGCCGAATCGGTCAAGCTAGGGAACCACTGCGATCCTCTATCTGAGACTACCATTTCGTGGATGGTCCGGCCCGTCACTTGTGCCCCAGGTGTGCCGATCACGATGGACACTATCTCCGTCTTGCTGCAGGGACTCGATCACTGCCTTTCGATAGAGACGGTGTATGCCCAAACTCCTCGGCGTACCACGAGCACGCTGGCATCTTTGTGTGGCGAGTGTCCCACCGGTCCTGAGGCATCGCCGTTCGGAGCTATAGCCAATGCTCCAGTGACTTCATTGCGAGTGCATCAGCCGCCACATTTGCCGCCACCATGATGAGGTAATGCAAGTGAAGTCATATTTAAGACTCCGTCCATCTGCGTTGCCTCGTGGCCAGTCACCTAACTGCATTGAAAATATACTTCAGACTTTTGTGGTATGAGTACATCTCGAATTGCTCGCCATATAAATAGTGGCGCCAAATCTTCAAGGCGAAGACTATGGCCGACCAACTCCATATCTTGCGTGGGAGTAGTGCTCATGATTCTTATTTGGCCAGAGCCGTAAAGTACACCACTCTCATTTGTATTAAAACACATCCAGGTCAGGCCTTGAGGGCTATCACAATACACTATGTACCCTGTGTCCCTGTCAGGGACTATCGAGGATAGGAGGCTGGGTATAGTGGAATACCTCCTGCATCGGTCATCGATGAAACTTGACCTCCTTAGAATTCGATCTCGTCATAAGTCTTTGCCATTCGGGGAGAAATCCTCGATAAGATCTCCTGTAGTACAGTGAATCCCAGCTGCGTATCTTGGCGACTTGGCCTTTCCCGACTCATCGCAACCTCGGCCTTCTCGGGGTCCTCTGGCACTCGAAGGCGATACTATGTGTCCCAATCTCACCTTAGTAGCCCAGCTTCGTACTTGCGAACTTGGCGTACAATGTGGATTTCTGGCCAATACTGACAAAAAAATCCTCAAGTGGTCCTCATGCTCTCTCTCTGACTGGGAGTAGATCAAAATGTCATCCACGAAGACCACACGAAAAAAGCAGTCCAAATGGGGTTGGAATACCACCAGTACGCAGAATTCATGTTACTTTCTTTGGCGCGTCACGTCGTCAAGGCATCACCGTAAGCTGAAAGTGCCCATGTAGCGTCTGAGCAGTCTTGGGATATCTTGTCTCCCTGTGCCTGGTGATGGTAACCGGTCACGAAGGTCTATCTTGGGTAGACTCGCGCTCCTCTCAGTGATCAAATAAGTCATCAATCCTCGGCAGTATCGGATTGTGATCGTAACCGCATTATTTGTTGGTAGTGATACAGTGAAGGGTCTGTCTTTCTTCTTCGCAAATAGGCAGGAGCGCCAGCGGGTAGTATTGATCTAATGAACCCCGTGTCAGAGTATTCTGTATTTGGACTTTGAGTTCCTGCAACTCAAATGGCGCAATCCTATGTGGAGTCATAGAGATGGGCGAAGTACTAGGGTGTAACTCGATACAGAAGTCTATAACCCTCTGCGGAGGCAATCCCGGTAGCTCATCCGGAAAAACATCCTCATACTGGATGAGATACAAGTCAGGTCTCACCTCGTCCTCTGAGGTAAGGCTTCTTGACCCCATGATTGTCCAGTGACACTGGACTCGTACATAGTGCGGGAGTAAATATCATGCTTGTCTACGAGAATACAATAGAGTGCAGTCGCGTGTGTAGGTGTGGCTTATCACTGCGCTCCCTGATCGATGGCGACTCTGTAATTTGTCGGCTTGATTCATTTTAAGGATGACGTCGAACTGACATGTCCATGACCCTTAGGTCACTTTATTGACGAATCGAGATCTCTGGCTCGCGGCCTGAATATCGTCCGCATCCTCGCCACACAAACCCTGGGGAGAACTCACATACAAAAGGGCTCCTCGAGGCCTCAGCCTCTAAGCCCAACTCTATCACAACTATGCAGCAATGAATGAATGCGAAGCACCTGAATCAAATAACACTCTTGCCCATAGGCGAGATAGCAAAAACGTACCCTGTATGATTGGCTGCTCTACGGGCTCAGTCGGTGATGTGACGGCATAGACACGCCCCTGAACCTCTGATGTCCCTGCCTGTGGACCTTGTCCTCTGCCTCAGCCCATGACCCCTCTCACGGCTTGCTGTGTATGGGGAGGTGCTGTGTAGCTCCACAGAGGCGATCTGCAGCTCCTCTAACCTATACTAGGGGTGGAGGAATATGCGCATCCGCTCTGTCCCATAGTTGGCGGGAATGAGGCGTCGAAACCACAGGATCCTGTCTGCAGAATGATCCCCTCGCCCCATGTCTAATTCTTGCGATGGTAGCCTTTCATACGCCCCGACTGGCCTTGGCTGTCAGATCCACTAGCTCGGATGGCGCGGCTCTAGAACACGTGAACTAGAAGCCTTACAACCTCTCTAAGCGGAAGAGAAGCGACTCTCCTTATCTTACCACACGCACATAAGTGCTCAGGTGCATCATTTACTCTCCCTCTCTTATGGTCATGGCCGTCTGATCATAGGTCCATGTCTTGTAAGGAGAAGTCCTGCAATCCACACTTGAATGGTGAAATCTCAATCCATTCTCGAATCTCGACCTTAGGCGAATTACGTGTATAATCGTTAACAAATCATTGCTATAACTGATACATACTCAATCACGGTCGCCTTTACAACTTCCGGCTCACAAGACTCCCGATCCTTCATGTCACAATAGGTCAGAAAAATACTTGCCCATGAACGGCTCACGGAACTCTTGTCCGTATGCATTGCCTCTAGATCCTGAGGTCTTGCGATTCCACACCTTGGGCTGCCTCCCAGCTTGAATGCAACTAGTTTGATCCTGGTGTATCGGGTAATCTCCATCTCAAATATCTTCTCAACTTTGCATAAACCAATGAGTGCGCCACCATCGGATCTCCTCCTGTGAATATGGGATGATGTGTACTGAACCTCTGGAGGTACTCAAACCTCCTGGCTACCTGCTGCGCTGGCACGTGCGATGGTAGCGTACTTGATCCACAAGCCTCGTGAGGCCTGCGGTGAATGCGTGGTGCTTAGCTGCATCTAAATGGATAAGCCTCCATCCTCTCTCGCGACTAGCCATCTACACATATCAAATGGCAAGTTAAGTTTTAGTGAGGAGTATCTCCCAAGAGTATGCATCGACCACAGAGATAACATTCCACTTATAGAAAAATTTTCATATTAAATCATAAACAACAAAAAAATTTTATTTTATTTTTATTTCATTTTATTTTATTTATTATTATTTTTAAACCGTGAGAGCGATTAATCCATGAACAATGATCCAGAATAGTATTTATGCGCTTGATTACTGCGAGTGAAAGCGGGTTGGGTGCAGTTACACACAGGCAGGCGTGTGCCGCATTGTACAAGTACCACGCACACCGCTGGCGTCGTGTCGTGCCGCCTTTGGGCGCCGTATCATAGCACGCCTCTTGTCGTGTCGTAGGCCATGTCGCGGCCGCAGCGCTATCGCGAGTCAAGTGTCGCTTGTATTTGTCTTTGCTTGGCCGTGTTAGCTCGCCCGGAGTCGCGATACAAAAATTGTATCGGCATTCGAATCCTTCTGCGGCGCATTGCGGCGTAGCCGGCGTCGCTTATTTTGCAAGCGCGTGTCGCGACGCTCTGCGCCTGTCATGGCGCCCAGGCGGAATGTCGCGACGCAAAGGCGCCTCACGTCGCGATACAAACAGGTGTATCGCGACACCCGATGGCGGGCAGCGTCTGATGATCGTGTCGCGGCGCCTCACGAAAACCGTATCATGGCGATGTCGCGATGTTGTTGCGTAGCCCTGCCGGTCGATGTCGTGCACAGCCATGCGTGAAATTCTGGCATGAGCCATAGCTGTCACTGATACAACACATTGTATCGTGACCCAAAAATTTGAAAAATGAAGCGTGTACGTCGACCTCTTTTACCGCGTTTTTTTTCATTCATTTTTTTTCTTTTTGTTCCACCTCTTTTTAGAAGACCAATATATATATATATATCATATATATATATATATATATATATATATATATATTTATTTCATTTCAGTAGAACCTCATGAATTTATTTATTTATTTATACTTTCTGTTTTTACATCTTGTAAAACCTCAGAAGAACCCACCTCTGACATTTTTTTTTTGTTTATTTATGGACCATTCTTTCCAAAAATCCTCAAACAAGCCTTTTCTCAAACTTAGGGGTTATGTTTTCTCGACCCTAGTGTTTAATATTTTCCTATATGTTATTCACCAAGCATACAAACACACAACACATACAACAAACATCATGTTATACACCCAAGTACACATAAAACACAATGAATGTAGTGTTCTAATTACATCCAGTATTTTGCTAGGTAATCACATACCTAAACCCTAACACATCGAGCTAAAAACAGAGTTGTGGTGCTCTCACCATAATGATATGACCTATTTAGTCATAAACTATGGGTATCGTGTAATCTATGCTCACGATACCAAGAGTACATGAAAGGCTGGTATCAAAACTAAACATGGATACCCAGAGCAGGCTCGCAGGTATTATTATCACAGGCTACGATCTGAATTTGTGGCGCTTGATTCACGAGGTCCGTTGACCGCATTGGCTTGAAGCTTGTATGTCTCATATCATAGAGACGAAATACGATAATAAAAATAGCCCACGTTAGCACACACATCATACTCACCAAAATATATCCAACTTGACTATATTACAATAATTGAGTTAATTTCACTCTTAATACAAATATATATTAAAATTTAGAATTCTATCACGTGTTATACAAAAATATCAAAGCCACAATCCGGCTCTTCTTAAAAGAAGTGGCCTACAGTGAGCGTCGTCTTCAGACACTCCTATTGCACGAAATAATGTTCCCTCGACAAGATGAAACGATGCTGAAGTAGTGATAATCTCTCTAAATGGAGTTTGCACTCTGCTAAGTGCACATGTAATGGCAACGAAACGCATTCAAGCAAATGCATGATCCTACTTGAATGTCTACATGCCCAATCCCATTTCTTAGTCCTCCTGGACTCCTGCTTGCGTCTGGCCGTGTATGAAAATCATTTCTTTTCGAAACAAAATATTTGTTTTAATTGAGGATAACCTCAGATATAATACGTTAGACGATCTCAGGTGAACTTGTTGGGTAACTCTCAGAAGCAGTTCATGGGCCTTGAAGCGTGGTGTTGGACAATCTTCCAACATAATTATTCGAATGACTTCCAGATAAATTTATTATTTTAATAATTTTACAAAAAAATTCATCATTTGAATGACCCTCAGATTTTAATTGTATCATGCACTCACACTACCATTTTAGGGTGCCTGGTGCATATGGAATGTTATCAGTTCAACAATTCATGTTAATATATTTCAACATGCATATACTAACAAATTCAACTCACAACATCATGTTATTCAATTCCTTATGCTTACCAAAATTAGCTCATGGGCTAATAGCAATTGACAAATTCATTTTGAATCACCCGAGCAATACAAATCACACATAAATGCGTGAGCAGTAAAACCCCAGATGCCAATCTTTGTTCACGGCCACATGAGTTTTCTTCGCGGTCCAAACATTTTGGGACGAAAATATCGACCATCGAGGTCTTAACAAATCACATCCATTAGTGATAGCGAAGAATAAATCAAGTAGGAAGACACCTACCTCTTTGGAGTTGTCGAAACTCCATAAAATGGAATATTATAGCATGGCCATGTAGCGTAGATCAACTTTGTTTCTTGTGGCGAGCAGACGGTCAGAAGCAGGAAATCTTGAGAGTTGGACTTTCTCTCTCTAAAACCGACTTTTCTCCCCTCCTTTGCGTTCGAGCAAGTAAAACAATGGAGAAGAAGATGTCTTTAACCATTTTTTTCTTTTTAATTAATTCCCTCGCTATCGTTTAGTTTTGACTTTTAAAGAATTTATTTGACACTTAACTAATCAAGCCATTTATCTAATCCTTTCACTAATCGTACAGCATGTAATCACGTGGATCGTGTAATAGTGACTTGTCGCATCACATGCCTCCTGTTGTCATACGGCACCCAGAGCACGGTGTCTCCAAAGGCGATGAAATTTCGTGTCTCGAGATTCGACAAAGGTCGACATGTTGTTAGATTTCAGGATGGTCCCCCTTGAAGTGAAGTCAGTTCGTCATCCGAATCTGAAAATTCAGGATTTTGATCAGTACAATTTTACCTTTTTTCAAAAAATTAGAATTTTCTCGGGTTTTACAATATATAATATTTATTTTCAAAATATTTATGGGCTCCCACCCACGGTCTTATCAATCATTGGATATTGAATAATTATTTTTTATCATGAAAATATAAAAGGTATGTACTATTATCTTTAACCGCAAATGCTATTTAATGTTGGATATTAAATAATTTTTCTATTTATTATGAAAATATAAAATGTATGTAATATTATGTTGTCATTATAAAAAATTTTGTTATCGAAATGACTTCATTTAGTAATAATGAAGAGGAAAAAAGTGACAACAATAATATCATAAATACAAAGAATGTGATAATAATTATAAATATTATGGTTATTGAAACATGCATTTAAATTATATTTTATAAAAGAATTAACTAAAAAACTCATGAGTTTATAGCACAAAAGAAATTAACAATATTTTAAAATCAAAATATGACAAATGTCATAACGATAAAGGTGATATTCATCTTTTTAACCTAAGAAAATTCGTTAGAAAATAATTTTGTTATCATAAATTTTGATGTGAAAAAATGTAATGCTATTTATATTTGATCCCAATATTTAAAAAAATTATTTTCTATCTTATTCAAAATATAATTATTTTTACTTAATTTTTAATATAATTTTTTGAAAATAATAATATATTCACTTATTTATTATATTTTTTATATTGTATCCCATGTGTACACATATCAAGATCAAAATGAACTGATTTCGACATGTATCTTTTACAAAGAACAAAAGACAATATTTTGTATTAAATATAAACACAAGGGGATGACATGTTACTCAACAACTTATATCAAATAAAACAACGTCATTTGGTAATATCTGTCATATGACTAAGGGTGTTTGGTAAATTAAGTTAATAAAGGTTGTGTTTGGTTCTCGAGAAAAACAAAGGAAAGTGATGTTATGGAAAATAATTTTCTCATGTTTAATTGTCTAATGAAAAATTTTAAAGAAAATAAAATATGAATAAAAATACTTAAAAAAAAATCATATATTTTAAAATTATCTTATCATTGTATTGATGAGTTGAAATAAATAAAACAACTTTGAAGTAGTTGTGGGTACCATGACAATTGGCCCCGCACCTCTATTCAGAAGGCCCAGACATATCAAAACCCACAGGTCATGTAAGACCCGAGAAATTTCAATTTCTGGAAAAATGGCAAAATCGTAATTTCGGTTACGAAAGTGTAATTTCGGTTAAAAATCCAAAATTTATTCTCTGAATCGGATGTGAAGCGGATTGCAGGTTAGGTGTCTCAGCGAGAAATCTAGGTAGCACGAAAAATTAGTCGAATTCGAGGCCCATCGGATTGCTTACGTTTTCTGAGTACCCGCGGTTCGGGTCTTGGGAAAACGATTTTGATCACGTGAGAAAAGTCACATATAACAAAATGACCATGTGCCATAAGTGGTATGAGTAGAGAAATGATGAAAATGGACGCTGACTAATCTTAGAATGTCAAAAGCGGGAAAGAGGGACGTAACGGGTATTAATGGAATTGTTTAAGTAGGAAAAGACAAAACCTTTCAATGGTGTTGTCTACTTTAATTCAAAAGGCAAAGGAAAACGTGAATGAGAGAAAAAGGTCAGGTGGCTAAATGGTGATTCTGTAGTGAGAGAGTCTTCCTTCTCTCTGAAATACGTCTTAAATCAGGCCGTCGGATCTTGGGACAAGAGGAGAGGCATTTGCTCTGCGGAGGGTTTCGTGGGTCTGGATTTAGAGTTTCCTCAAACTCGAGAGGTAGGGTTTCTCCTACTTGGGTTTACTTAAGTTTAAGTGTATTTACAATGTTTGAGTTAGATAGGTAGGTGAGGGCCAGTTAGATCGGTTCAAAGCTTGGAGCAAGGTGGAAAAATTTAGAAACCCATGTGGACAGTCCGTGACTGTCCACGAGCTGATTTGGGTTCCTAGTTTGTGCATTTATGTGAAAATGTATGCCTTGATGTGTATGAAGTAGAATTGGTAGAAATTCGAATTCACAAAGTGAGCTAGATGATTGATGAGCGATGACCACGAAAATAAATTTTCATATGAGAATGTGTTTTTATTGGTGATTAAATTCGAATTGCTCGTGTTTGACATTCGCCACGTGAAGTAAATTTTGGTGTAATGAATTGCTTGAATTACATGACATGATTGTGATTTAAATTATGTGAATATATGCATGGTGATATATTTGCATGTGTTATATGAGTTATTGAAATGGCATCCGCAATGCATTTCATATGCATTGGGGCACCACAGAGATGGGGTAAAGTGCGCAAGAGGTAGTTTCTCAAGAGGAAGCACATTTTGGAGGGTAGACTAGTAAATTTGATATATCTCGGAGGGTAGTCCACTAAATATAACATCGAAGACAGTCCACTACTTAAATCGAAGGGTAGACCACAAATATAAACAAATAACTTTGTTTGAAATTAATGTTTCTCATACATGGCTTAGGCAAGTGTGAAATTAAAGTGAGACTCAGAGTATGAGTTGATAAGTTAGACATTCAAGTAGGATCATGCATTTGCTTGAATGTATGTTTATTTTGAACATTGCATATGCACTTGGGTGAGTAGCCCACTTAGGGTGATTCCTTGCGAGCATTAGCTATGTCCAGGTATATTTTGGTCTGAGGGAGCGCACGAGGGACGGCTCAAATCTAGAGAATTTGAGTTTAGAAGAAAAGCGGGATTTATGGCTTTGGTTTTGTGATTGTATACATGCTGATAGAATTCTCTAATTTTAATATATGTGTTGTATAAAAAGAAATTGATTAACTCTTTTGAAACTATTGGATATAGTTGTTGGGGCGTCACAGTCGAGCCCGAGCTTCGTGAAATGCATTTTGCCTATAGAGGCGGACCAGTATCCTCACGAGCGGATTTGGAACTATGATCCGAGATCGGCTCGTGGACTATCGGAATCTGATAAAGGCTGCGGGATTTATTGCAGGACATCTCTTACAGTGTTTGTAGTCTCTAGAAGATGATCGACCCGATAATACCGGTGATCACCATGACTCAAAAACACATCCTTCCCGCGAATCACGTCGTAACCACCTTAGGATGATCAGCGATTCTTGAGGCGGAAGGTGGATAACTTGGCTATCAAAAGGAAGAAACGAGGAGGCCACACGGCCAGCGCGAATAATACCCCCATTTCCATTTCCCCGAGGCCCGATCACGGCACTGCAAAAGTGGATCATCCTCCTCCTTCATAAACAAGGAAGGAATCGCAACAGAAGGAGGGGGGAAACCCTATTTAAAAATGGACGTATTTACTCTCCCTATTTCTCTATCTGACTTAAGCATCGGAGAGGCGGTCGGCACACCACCGTCGGTGCCTTGTTTGTTTTTCAGGTCTTTTCCTCTCAGTTAATGCCCCAACGATCTGATGACTTTGAGAATCTAAGAGACAACAGGTTCCTTGTTTGTTTTGCAGGTCCTTGCCGCTTGGTTAATGCCCCAACGATCCGAAGACTCTGAGAATCCAAGAGACAACAGTAGTAAATGTAAGATATTTATCCTATGGATCTACAGATATAATTGATTATGCTTTATAAGGTACCTAAAAGACGTAACTCCTATGAAGTGATTTCATAAGAATTAAGTTACTGAAGATAATAAGTATGACTATGTAATGTTAGAAATTAAAGGTCTTATTTATGATTTTATGATGGATTAAATTAGAAATAAGAAATGAAAGGTCATAACTGTGATGAGAGATGTATCATGGATATTGTAATGTATTATGAATATTCCGAATGAGGGATGTATCATGACTCTCCAAAAGTGGACATGACTAATTATAAATAAGTTATGGTCCCCAAGTTATACATATAGTTTTTCAATCATCTAATAAAAGCCGAATGAAAGACTCTTAAGAATCAGAAGAGTTATTGTAGATATACAAGACTTAGAAAGATAGAACCGATCATAAGTCTAGTTACATGATTTGAAGATTAAAAATCAAACTATTCTTATCATCATATTCATTATGAATTCATATACGCTTCCGCTTTAATCACACTTTTGATGATTTGACATGAAAAATCTTTGAGAATTGTTTTCATCTCTAAACTATATCTCCGAATATAGTTATTTTCTAACTGTAAATAAAAATAATATATTATATTTAACTTAAAGTTTATTTTCCTTTATTATTTTTCATTCTATTCTTCTTCGTTATTTTTTTTCCCTTGTATTTTTCTTTTAATTTTTCAAAGAATCCAAACATAACCTAAATAATCCCATTGACTTGACATATTGATTTCAATTTTGTTGTAATTATAGTTTTGAATTTTGAGTAAGAATAAGTTAAATATTTTGACTCAGATTAAAGTTAACACTACTTTACCGTCACTACTTGGATTATTTACGAAACATCGAAGCGATATTTCTCTATTTTTCTTTATTGTAGTCATGAGTTTGTTGTTTAATATTGCAAATACATTATAATTGAGGATATTGAAAAGTTCGCGATGGTCAAGATGATTTTAGATAGCGTTCAATAGTGTGTATTATTATTATTTTGTCTCATGCGGTGTTATAGTAGGCTATAATAAAATGTATTTCATTTAATTAGTTTCGATTAACTTAAAATTTGATTAAAGTTAGTTAATATTCAATATATGTATATGAAAACTAATGTAAATGGTGTAGAAAAATACAACAAGATGTGATGAAAATGTTTCAATTTTTTCGGGGCATTAAAATGCCTCCACTAGGTTCGAGCATTCTCGGCAGGTTCAAACGGTGGTCCTTTGGTTCAACGACGGACCGAGGAATTTAGTTCAAGGGTATATATTGACAAATTTGAAATTGTAGTTTAGTGATGTAAGATCTTATCGAATTAGGGGGCATAATTAGGGGAGGTGAGTCCATTTGATTAAAAGAAAAAAAAAACTGTAAACAAATTTTAGAGGGGCATATGCCCACCAGGCTAATGGTAGGTCTGCCATTGCTTTTGTTTGTGGTTTTTTTTTTTTCGTTATTCATATTTAAAATGACTTTTTGGACAACTTTTTATATGATGCAACTCTAAAAAAAAGAAGTGTTATAGATCCTTTACTTTTTTTTTCCTTTCTGGAAGCCCTAATCGCCCTTCTGTCTATTTTATCTTTCAAGCCTATCTTTATTAGACAGGAGGGGTGATTTTTTTGTTATTCTTGACCTGAAATCACTCATTCCATTGTTCTTTCCACAATCCGAGTTTTTTTCAAGCCTGATGGTTTTTCACTTTCACATCGATTTGAGTTTTCCTTTGTTTTTGTATTTTGTCATTGACACATTTGCAGGCGTGTTTCTTACAGGACTTATTCTGGCGAGAAGATTGTCATCAACAGTTACTTTCTTAAATGGGTTTTTTCTCGTTGGTAGTTCAAATGGAAAAGTTCGATCCAAAGTCAACATATCAAATATTTTTCGTCAATATGTTGTAAATGTGTAGGCCTTAAGCCGATTTTTTTTTATTAACCTGGATGATGTGTCATCCTCTAAAGTTTTTAGCACTTTTGATTTTGTATTTCTGTCGATTATATTGCTAATTCGAATCAATAAATTTATCTCTTTTTTATAAAAAAAAAAAGTGCTATAGGTTTTTATTGTTTTTTAATTTTCTACGTAAATAATTTTTTTACTATAACATAATCACTCCTATAATATAATCATTCATTAATCTTAAACTATACTTTTTATAACCATGGTTATTACATATATATTGGTCAGCATCCAATGAGACGTTAAAGTTAATGATTGGGTAAATCTTCAATAGTATTGAGGGGACTGATAATTTTAAACTGTACTTTATTGATTGACAGGATATAACATGAAATAGTTGAGATATTATATTTTAACTCATATTTGATTGATGACTTTTATTATACTTTTTTTTTTTTTATTATGGGTGTATTTGCACATACTTCGATTAATTGCAAGAAGTTCTAAAGTTAACGATGAAATAACCTTTCAATGACCTAGAGGTGATTCAAACTAGTAATCATTAGGGAGCAAACCCAGTACCAAACCAACTAAGCTACCTTTTAGGGTTACATACGTTCACTAAAATATGAGATAAGATTAATGCTTATGTAAATTATCTATCCTTTTTAATGAGAAATGCTAAATCCTTGCTAGGATATGAAATATGCATATTTCATCTATCATAAATTAATTTTTAATCAAATTTTAAACATTTTGAGATGCTTATTTCGTAAAATAAATTTATTGTTAAAAAAAGAAGAAGAAAAACTCAAAAATATTTATTGAATCAAGTAATATAAAATTTATCCTCTTATACTTTTCCTGACCACGGAGATATGCTTTCATAAGATATGCATATTCTATCAATATCATATTCAATCAACCAAATATATATAATCCAAGGACTTAGAGTAGCATTTGAATTAAATAAATCCAGTAAGCTTTGAAATTGAATTATAACAGCAAATTAACTGAGGAGGTGAATTGGTTTTCTCAAAAAAAAAATTGTAAATCAATAAGAAATCTACAGAATTTAACTACAAAAACAATAAATAAAGAGATATAGAGTAGAGAAATCAAACTCTGGATTTAAAGTGGTTCGGCACACCCTTACCTACGTCCACTTCTCCTCAACCTTCAACCGGTGAGGGTTCAGTAGTTTCAAGTTCTAACTCAAGCTTCTTCTTTTTACACTTGGATTTTGGCTATAATGGGCACTTCACAAATCCTTTAAGTTATACACACTTGAAACTTTCTTTAATGCTCAATGAGACTCTCGCTCTCTAGTTCTCAAGATGGATCAAATATCACTCAAGCTTATGATGAATACAAAGGTGCACTCTAGAATATGCAAGTGGAATGAATGCACCACGAATCTAGATTGAGAATTGATTAGCAAGAGAAATGGTAATTTGAAGAATAAATACGACAAGTCTCATGTTCATTAAATGATTCCAACACTCTATTTATAGAGTGGGAACTCAGCAGCAAAACAAGCTATTAATCGGTCAACCGATTCCTTTAAAAAACTACCAGTTGTGCATTGTATGTTCATAGTTTATGGCGGATTTAGGTCAGCCGAATTTACTCAATGTTAGACCATTTCACTCGACGATTGGTTGTTTCATTAAATGCACTCAAAATTCTTGTTTTATAGTTGTTGGACTTGACCCGAATGCTAAAAGCCGATTAGGCGTTTCATTCAAGTCCAGAAGTGTTTGCTCTTGGATCTTTTAAGATGAGCTCTTGCATCCCGGCCGGAGTCGGCCGTTTCGGTGATGGAGTTCTGAATTGATGGTATTTAGGATCAACTAGTCGAGATGTGCATCTCGACCGGGTTGGTAAATACGATAAATCAATTCAGCCCGGTGTGCGGTGATCGACCCGGTGCTTGGGTGGACCCTGACGAGGTTGATCGGTTTAATCAGTAGACCATAACGGGTCGACCGGTTCAATATATGTATAGTAGGCTATAAAATGTATTTTTTTGCACCATTATTATTATTATTATTTTTGTCTCATGCAGTGTTATAGTAGGCTATAGAATGTATTTCATTTAATTAGTTTAACTTAAAGTTGATTAAAAGTTAGTTAATATTCAATATATGTATATGAAAACTAATGTAAATGGTGCATAAAAATGCAACAAGATGTGATGAAAATGTTTCAATTTTCGGGGGCATTAAAATGCCTCCCCCAAGTTCAAGCATTCTCCTCGAATAGGTTCAAATGGTGGTCCTTTGGTTCTTGTGAATGAAATTTAGTTCAAGTATATATTGACAAATTTAGGTGCATAGTTTAGTGATGTAAGATGTTATTGAATTAGGGTGCATAATTAGGGGAGGTGAGTCCATTTGATTGAAAGAAAAAAAAAATTGTAAACAAATTTTAGAGGGGCATATGCCCACCAGGCTAATGGTAGGTCTGCCATTGCTTTGGTTTGTGGGTTTTTTTGTTCGTTATTTATATTTAAAATGATTTTTTTAGACAACTTTTTATATGATGCAACTCTAAAAAAAAGAAGTGTTATAGATCCTTTACTTTTTTTTCCTCTCTAGAAACCTTAATTGACCTCCTTTTGTTATATCTTTCAAGCTCATCTTTATTAGATAGGAGTGATTTTTTTGTCATTCTTGACATGAAATCACTCATTCCATCATTTTCCCCATAATTTGAGTTTTATTTTTCAATAAAGTGGTTTCTTTCACATCGATTTGAGTTTTCCTTTGTTTTTTCGTGTTTTTATCGTCGACCTGTTGCGGTGTGTTTTCTTACTGACTTATTGCGACATGTTTTCAAGCCGACTTGTTGCGGCATATAGTTGTGTCGTTGACGGTTAGCTTCTTTGTGGGTTTTCGCGTTGATAGTTCAAATGACAAAGTTTTATCCAAAGTTAACATATCGAAATCTTAGGCAATATATTTGTAAATGTATAGGCCTTAAGCGATCTTTTGTTATTGCTTCGGATCTTTTGTGCCATCTGGATTTTTAGCACTTTTGATTTTGTATTTCTATCGATTATATTGTTAATCCGAATCAATAAATTTATCTCTTTAAAAAAAAAAGTGTTATAGGTTTTTATTGTTTTTATTTATTAATTTTTAATTTTATAAGTAAATAATTTTTTTCACTATAACATAATCACTCCTATAATATCATCATTCATTAATGTTAAACTATACTTTTTTATAACCATGGTTATTTGCATACACCTTGATCGATTAATGTGGGGCCTTCAAAGTTAATGATTGGGTAAATCTTGATAGTCTTAGGGTGATAATTTTAAACTGTACTTTATTTATTGACCATCAGTAACATGAAATAGTTGAGATATTATATTTTATGAGTTTTAGACCGAAATAATTTAATTGAAAAAAAATTATAAAATTAATTTAAATAGTAATTACCCAGTAGTCGTAATCATTTGTCGCGGATTAGCAACTGATTGGAATTGTCAAATGTCGCTGTCCATGACAACATCAATTTGACTTAAACCAAATGACATTGTCCATGATGCGCATTCTGATTCTTATTCTTCCACTACTACATTTGTGCCCTGCTTTACAATACTGTTATTAGGGTTTGTTTTCCCTATTTTCTACTGGGTTTGTTTGAAGGCATACGCTCCAAATTTGGATTCTTCATTAACACCTCTTACTGTTACTTTCTCTCTGATATCTCTCTCTTAGGTTTCACCCATTAGGGTTTCCCTGATCTCCTTCGTCGCGGGTCGGTTTGTCGAATCACGATTCGTCAGTTTGTAAGCTCTCAATCACGATCTGGTTTTTCTTGATTTTCTCTCTGGTTGATGTAATTAGGGTTTTTTGTTGTTGGTGGTGTTTTTGCTTGCTCTAAGCGTGTGGATCGCAAAGGTTTCGTGTTGAAGTAGTTGTTTGTTTTTTTTGCTTTTTTGCCTTTTTTTGGTTTGATCGGTGGTGTTTTGTTTTTGTTTTTGTTTTGTTTTTTTTTTTTTGTGGTGGAATTTGGAGTTTAAGGGAACATTTGGATATGGGGGAGCATTATAATTGAATAATGCAATCTAAATTTTACAAGAATCTACAAAAGCCTTAAGGATGGATCCTTGTTCTATGAAAAAAATTAAGGAAGAAGCATTTGATTGCATCCATCAGTTATACTTCAACAACTTTAGGGGTCTTGTACCTCATTTCCATAATGATATAAACAAATTCCAAGCTTTGTTTGAAACAAAGCAAAGTTATCAAGCAAACGGTCTCCATTTGCTAAGCTAGAAATGTCAAAGTTCATTCAAAAACCCATTTGCTTGTCAATGAAATGATTTAAAGTTAAGATTTATCTCTTTCTACTTTGAAAGTAAAAGGCAATTATGGTTGGTATTCACAATGAAAGCCGCCTTCCTATCATGCAATTCTTGTGGTAGATTTGGCTTCCAAATCACACCGCTTTTTGATCTTATGAGTTAGCTTGCCATTCAAGCATTCTCATTTGCGTGTTCAAAAGCAGTCAAGAGAAGGCATTTAGAGAGGATCTTCTTGCATCTCATTCTAAGATGGGCTTTGCCTAGAAATGGGTTGGATGGGATGAATGGTACCTTTTTTTAGTTTCTTCCCAACTTTTAGAGGATTAAGTGAAGGAGTCCCTCTTTCTCCATATTTTTTTGTGATAGTGATCGAGGTTCTCAATTTCCAAGCGGAGAGAGTGAGAAAGGAGTTTTATGTTTATTTTTTGGGATAAGATTCAAGGTTAAGGGGTAGGAGGGCAAGGGAGTGGAGATCTTATACTTGTTGTTTGCTATCAACACCCTGGTCTTTTGTTAGGCTTCTTACTCGAATAGTCTATTCATGTTGCATTTGGTAGAGGCTTCTTATATGGTTAAGTTATTATCATAGTTTTGAAATCGATCTTGAAAGTGAATGGATCCTCATAAATAAGGTTACTCATGTTAAGGATTTGGTGCAAAGTTAGGTTGTCATGTGGGTGATCTTTTATGGGTCTCGTATTGTAAGGGCCAGAGCTTTCACAACACCTTATCCAATTTTCTTATTTACCTTGTTTGTTTATTATCCTTAGTAAAAAAATCAAAATGAGGCAAAACATATTCAAATGGATTTTCTACAAAGAGGGGGTTATATTGGAGAAAAAGTTACATTTAGTATATGGTCAAAATTTTTTTTTTTTGATAAGTAAATTGAACAATATATTGACAAAACAAGGTCAAGCCTCAAAGTATACATGATGTATACAAAGAAAAGAGAGCGAAAAAGGCAAAGGAGCAAATACCAACCACCCTAAAAAACTTAGAGCCTAAGAGTACTAGTGAATGCACATTAGTAAGTTTACAATAAATTACCACCCCCCCTCCCTCATAAATAAGGTATGCCCAAGAAGTGAGATAGGTGATGAAGGAATTTTTCAGCCTATCTAGAGAAAAATTGTCATTATCAAAAATTGTCCAGATTATAAGATTGAAGAGTTGTACCCTTAATGATCATTTTGCACCATGTGTAACTTTCTTCCTTTCCTGACAAGAGGCACTGAACTTTGAAATTTTCAGGCTTCTTCTTCAAGTTCTTTTGGATGACTCTATGTTTCCTTTCCATGGACCGGTATATTGGAAGTCCAAAGTCTTCCACTAATTCGGGGCTTTCACATGGTGCTAAATGATTAGAGTTAATGTAAATGACTTGGAAAATGTTAGAGGATATCCCAAAACATATCAGTTCTAAGCATGTGTTTTTTTTGTAAATAGCAAAGAAAAGTACGCCCAGTATTTTCCACTCAATTGTAATGTTGCCTTTGGATTCATGGTGATGACGTTTTTGGCCGGAATTGGGCTTGGCGTGCTTGAATTCTTTGGGCAGTCCGGCTGACTCGTACGTTGGGCTCCTTTTGCAAAACAAGAAACAAAAAGGATCGCGGGGGCTGCGGTTACCTCTCCGATGCTTAAGTGGAGTTCTTTCAGGGGAAGAAGATCAGCTAGCAGAGCCAGATTTTACGTGGCGTAAGTTTGCATACCTTTCACTTATGGGGTGGTCGGGTATTTATAATGTATGATCATGACAACTTTCCTAATTGGATTATGATACTGAATAGTATGTTTCCTAGTTGGATGATGACACTGAATAACATGTTTCCTTGTTGGAGGATGATACAATATTTCTCTCACTAAGTAGGAGATTTTCTTTCCCTTCACAGTGAGTCGATTAATAGGGATAATTCGGGGTGATAATTGGGAAATATCTTATTTCCACAGATTGGTGGAGATTAGGCGTTTCCACACTGTCACAGTTCACTTGGGAACATCGGCCTTTTAAAGAGGCGAGTGGGCCTCGTTTTGGAGCTGCCTTTGAGGATACCATTAAGGGCCTATTGCTAGTACTGAGCCCGCTTTTAATCCTGACGTTTGGGCTTGTGTCTTGGGCTCTTGGCCCATTATTTCAAACTCTATCGGTTGCCCCCTCCCCGACCTTTGACTAAGCGAGCTGAAGCGAAATTTGTATCGCTTCTTGGATCAGGCTGACCCACGTGTCTACTCAAGAAGGGTTTGATTAGGGCTTTTGCCGCCGTCCCACGTCTTGTGATGTGACGGCTTCTCGATTTCCGCGTTTATTTTGGCTGTGGCTCTTGGCTTCCTTAAAAACGTCCCATGACCGTTTGCACTTTGTTCCCCTGTTTTTGAAGCTTTTTTGCCTCTACAAATTGGTGCTTCCTTTTTCCTTGTTTTATTGTCCGACTAGTGTTCAGGACTGCTTTCGGTGGTCCCTGATATCTCGCTTGGGGCAGGTGTCCCTCGTCGTCTTTTCTTCTCCTCTGTCCTTTTGGTTTCGAAGTCTTGCTAGGTTATAGGGCATGCCCAGTTGGGGCTCTGCATTTCCTTTGATTTCTCTTTCTTCCTTGCTCGACCACAAGTCACTGGTGCTCATACACTACGTATAGGGTAATCACAGGAGTCTAGTTAGTCGGATCGATGGAAATTTTAACAATTTGGCCGTGGTGGTTCAGGTGCCGAGAGAACCTCCTTTTCCCTTGGATAAAGAGCGAGGGCAAACTTAATAAATTTGGCTCCACAGCGGCTGAGTGTTGAGTACGCTATTCAACCTTAGAGGCCGTGGGTTGATCGGGTCGAACCCTAGTACGGTGAGATCTTCGTGGCCCGGTATGGGCCCCCTTTTGGGGTCCAAGTTTGGTGCCCCGACGTGTTGACCACCTACATTGTTGAAGTGCCTAAAATGGTGTGCTTTTTTGAGGTGGCGTTAGAGCATTTTCCGACACCGCTGCGTCCTTTTATAAAAATGAGGTCACCAACGGCATTTCAATGCGCCTCATTTCTAACCACGGGGTGTTACGGTGGGGTTGTTAGTCTCGTTTTAAGGGACAAAGGCTTGGGTGTTCCAGTGTGCCACAACGCTCTTGAACCTTTACGGTGTAAAGGAGGCCGCCGAAGGCTTTCTATATGTCTTCAAGCGCTCCAGTGCTAAGTTGATCATTTCGGATCTTCCCTCTTCGCACAAGTTCTAGAAGGAACGTTATTTTTTTGTAGTGGCCGTCATTGGGAGTATAATCCCTTTAATTGAGAGGACACCAGCAGGCGTTCTGTAGTTTGGACTACCAGAGAACATGTAGGCTCTGTCAGTTTGGTTGTCTTGGTCCTCGGCCCGATCTTGGATATTTCTAACATTTACTTTAGTCATATGGCTGTAGGTGCTGAGCCCAGATCTTAGTTATGAGACGAGGAGTTGAAGTGGAAGGCGGTGAAGTGCGCCTGCGAGCATTCAGAATCATCGGTCGAGATATTCCTAGATCGTCCGATTGTGAGGCTGCCCAGACTTCCTTTTACGGGGGTCCTCTTCCTGCTCCATCTGTAAGCGTTAGTCCCCCAGTCTTCCTCATAGTCTATTTCGGGCCCCTTACTTGAAAGCCTGCACGGGGAGAGCTTGATTCCGCACGGGGTATTGGAAAGAAGAGGGCATGAAATAGAAACTCCAGAAGACACGCGGAGGGCTATCCTCTGCTGGAGGCCAGAGACCCTAAAGGTGGGGACCTATCCCTAGCAACAGATCACCAGGTCGGGTTGGTGACTCTTCGGGAGGGGCGAATGAACCCCTTGGAGTTTACTCCTATCTCGATGCAGGTCCCACGTCACGGGCACCGGCTCCCCCTCTATAGTGCGGGTGGTAGTAATAGTGCTCTAAGCCTATTGGACATGGTATTTGACTATTTATGAGAATTTATTATTATGATGATTTGCATGTTTTATTATATATAATGTCCTTGAATAATATTATTAATTATTCTAAATGTCCTGTCCGGTTATTGTTATAGAATAACAATGAATTAAGATTAGTATAAAGTTTGATTGATATTCATGGGAAGAATATGTGTATGAGATACAAATCAAATTTATATCTATTTGTTGAGAACAAATATTGGACGGACCCGTCTTGAGATTAATACATGGATCAAAGTCATAAGTTAATCTCTAATAGTTGTGTCATTAAATCCTTTGACACGAGATCATTATAAGTAGTTCTCAACATAAGAATATTGTGTTTTGATATAATCAACGTTGTCTTTAATCGGATGACTATAAAGGTTATGCCGAACATAATAAGAATTATGTAGTGAATATGAGCGATTAAGATGGGGGTGTCCCTCTTTATTATAAAGAGATATCTGCAGGTCCCTCGACAATTGAGGCGAAATGCATGGTCTTGCTCAAATGAATTGATGGAGATCAATGTCATTTGTTTAGTCAGTCTAATTGGGTTTCGAGTAATCAAAGATAGAACGATATAAGGTTGACTTTGTCCATGCCTTGTATTCTATCAAGATATCATAAGACAAAAGGATTATGTCATTAGCTATATTAGGTTGTCTCGAATCATGAGTTTTCATTTAGCAGGTAGTCATAATGTCTTCACCCCAGAGGCCACTTATGACTTGTAGGATCAAAATGTGATTTAGGCCCTACGCAATGTTAAGTGGAACCTATAGATCGCACATTAAAACGAGAATAATAATAGTTTATGGTTTTTCACTCTACGTAGTAATTTAAAATAATAAGATTATTTTAAATTACAAATAACATTAGTTATTTATTTAAATTCAAATTTAATTTTGAGAAAGTTTAAGTGCATGATTTAAATTATAACAGTAATTAATTTGTTATATTTTCTTATTGGATAAGGGAAATAATACGTAAAGGGGTTTTAAAGAGTTTTAAATATATAATAATATAAATTCGTTTCCTTATCTGATAAGGATTTGAATTTAAATTGTTATTATTTAAAAGAGTTTTAAATATATAATAATATAAAATTCGTTTTTGACTTAAACCCTAGCAGACTTATATAGATATATATATATATGTGAGACATATATATTTTGTAGTAGTCGTCTTTTACTCACAGAGCAAACAAAAAACAGAGAAAGAAAGAAAAACCTAATTTCATTTTGAGAAGCGAACACGAACTAGCATTCAACAAGATCGTTCATTATTTGTTCGTGTGTGGATACTTCTGTAGAGGGTGGTCGCTTTCTGAAGGCGGCAGCGCAACTGAAGATTGAATAAACCAAGGCGCAAACTTTGAGGAAGCAGCGAATCGATCTGAAGGTACTTCGTTTACCCCTTCCTTCGGTTTTTATGAAGCAGCATCTTGATCCTTGGTGGGTTAAGGGATAAAATTTTTTTAAATTCCATTGCATTTATGTTCAATCAGTTGGATAATGCGAGGAAACCCAACACGAGGCAATTGTGAGGAATCGCAATCACTCTGAGTTTCCAGGGGATGAGGACTCTTTTCTTTCTCATGCGGAGCTCGCTGCCGGGGCTGTTTCCTCCTTCTTGCGCGATTCCGACCTTAGGAGGGTGGGCACCTTACCCGTCGAGGAGGCTCTAGCTCTACTTCTTGGGGAACCTCCTGCATGCGATCGAGTGCATTAGTTGATCTTTTTCTTTATTGTTTCGGTTGGTGGTGACTCCCTTTATTTTTTTTATTTTTATTTTTTATTATTATTTTTTTAAGGTGGTTGCTTATGCGAAAGGCTTGGCAAGGAGGGTTAGCCTTACCGAGGGCTCCGCCAAGGCGGCGAAGTCTTACAAGGCCAAGGTTGCTTCCTTGACCTCCGAGAGAGCTAGTCTTCAGGCTCGAATGAGGCCGGCGAGGAACTTGTGAAGCATAGTCCTGACCTAAAGCGGCGTAGCCCAAACCACGCGGGCGCCCGGGGGTCGGGATAAAGAAGGAGGCTCGGAAGGATGCGGGGTTGCGAAGGCTTGAGCTATGGCTGGCTAGGAGAGAGGCTGCCGGGAACATCAGGGTGACTGTGGGCGAGATGGCGGCCTTGGAGGCGGAGCCTGCCAAGCTGGAGTGGGTAGCTTTCAGGTGGAATGCTTGAGGGGGCTCGCGGGCTTGAATAGACCTTGCGAGGGCGGAGGCTTTGTGGCCAGCCGGAGGCGAAGTGATAGGCGAGCTAAAGAACGGGCGTAGCTGCCCAATGGACTCCGGGTGGCTTGCCTTTCAGCGTCGGGCCTAGAGCTTTCCCGGACTGGAGTTGACATCCGGCTTTCGGAGTAGGAGGTTGAAGGATCGCTAAATTTGGGGTTGATGTAGGTGCCGAGGTGTTTTCAGGGGCCCCTGATTGTGCTCCTTTGCCTGGCGATTCTCTGGTTCCTCCCAGGGGCTGAGTTCATGCCGCTGTGGGGCTCAGGTCTTTGACTCCTCCCAGCCAGCGAAGCCGGGGCTGACGTCGGGCGTTTGAGCTCTGCCCTTTTTTTTTTGGGCACATCCGTGACGGAGCTTGGGTTTTGTATTGCTTCTTACTTTGACTGTTGTAGATACCACGATTCATTGATTAGTCTCCTCATTTCCTTGTTTGGTTGATCTAAATTGCTTGGTTTTGAGCCACGGTCATCTAGAGTAGTTATGTTCTGATCTGGTTGTGGGCTTACAGTGGGGGCTCAGTGGGCACTCGGCCTTTTGAGAAATTTGTTAAGCTTTGCAAGCCCCGAATACGGGCTCTTGAGATACACATGGCTCGTGGCTACTTGGGCCTTTTTGAGAACATTACGCTCTGACGTACTCTTGGGCTCTGAGCTACATGGCGCAAGTGGCTACTTGGCCTTTTTGGTGTGCGGCTGCGCAAGCCCGAGCTCTTGGGCTCTGAGCTACATGGCTCAAAGTGGCTTCTTAGCCTTTTGGCTATTGCGCTGTGGCCAGGCTGCGGGTCTGAGCTACATGGCTCAGTGGGCCTTGGCCTTTTGGCCCTGGCCCACGCTCTGCGGCCGGCCTGCGGGGCTCTTTGAGCTACATGGCTCGTGGCTGCTGGCCTTTGAGCTTTGCAGCTCACTTGAGAGCGAGCTACTAGGCTCCTAAGCTACTTGGCTCGGTGGCTACATGGCCTTTTGAGTTGTTATGCTCATGGCCCGAGCCTCTTGGGCTCTTAGGCTACATGGCTCGTGGCTACTTGGCCTTTTGGCTGTTCATCTGGCCCGAGCCTCTTTGGGCTCATGAGCTACATGGCTCGTGGCTGCTTGGCCTTTTGGTGTTGCGCTCTCTGAGGGCCCGGGGCCTCTTGGGCTCCTGAGCTGCTTGGCTCAGTGGCTGCTTGGCCTTTTGGGCGTGCTGCGTGAGACGGGCTCTTTGGGCCCACGAGGCTACATGGCTGCGTGGCTACTTGGCCTTTTGAGCTATTGCTCTGACGGCGAGTTACTTGGCTCAGGTGGCTGCTAGCCTTTTTGAGAGCTGTGCGGCTACATGAACTTAGCTCTTGGGCTCTGAGATGCCCAGCTCAGTGGGTACATGGCCTTTGAAATTTGTGCGGCTCTCTGAGCGAGCTGATGGGCTCTGAGCTACATGGCTGCGTGGCTATGGCTTTTGAAATTTGTTAAGCTTTGCAAGTGACTCTTGGGCTCTGCGAGCTACATGGCTCCGTGGCTACTTTGCCTTTTTGAGTTGTTACGCTCTGCGAACTGAGCTACTGGGCTCCTGAGCTACATGGCTCCGTGGCTACTTGGCTTTTGGACTTCCTTCTCTTAGAAAGGCGCGTGTAGCTTTAATGCGGATTTATGGAGGTGGAACCGATTCTTGTGACTTCGGCGCCCGGCTCCTATAATGACCCTGCAGTGATGGATTGTACAACGAGCCTTCTTCCTTTTTTTAAGCATGAGTGGATCAGCGCATGATGAGCATCAAGGTTTGGTCATCGTGCGGGAGGTCTTGTTTAGTGATCGTGGTAGCGTTTGATTCGATGGTCCTCTTTGCTTGTAGGAGTTATGTTTTCCACTAGTTCGCTCCTTGTGGGAGTTATGTTGTTCTCTAGCTATGTCCAACGATGGAACTATGCTAGGGAACGTATCTGGAGAGGGCGGTGTACTCAAAAATACTTTTAGTATCGCTCTCTCCATTTTTTTTTTCTTCTTTCTTCTCTTCTTTCCCTTTCTCCTTTTCCTTCTCATTTTCCTTCTCCTTTTCCTTTTCCTTTTTCTTTTTCTTTTCCTTTTTCTTTTCCTTTTCCTTCTCATTCGCACTCTCTCTTCTTCTCTTTCCCTTTCCCTTTCTTGAATTTTTTTTTTTTTTGGTTTTTTGTCTTGACAGGGTGTAAGCCGATGTGAAGAACGATTTTTGCTTAACTATGATTCTTGAGATGCAAAGGGTGATTTTGTAATTCTCTAGGGTGGCTATGACTTCTATGTAATGAAATTTTGTATTCAACTGTAGTTCCTTTTGAATAAAGAACAATCTTTGTTAATTATGCGCTTCTTCCACCGGCCACTTATTGTGTACGGCACATCATTGTAACTTATTGTTTGGTCTACCATAACATAAGCGACTTAAAAAGTAAATAGAGTGTTATTGAAATCGGGATAAGCGGACCTTTATTGAGCTATGTTCGGGTCCTCTTTGGTAGAATCGTTTCGAGATGTTCGGCGTTCGTGAGGTGGGGCGGGATTTTCCTTCTTCAGTTTGGGCGCTCATGGAGTTTCAGTCGGATTATGCGAATCATGATGTAGGAGCCCCTTCCCAATTAGGTCGACTTCCCATGTAGGGGTCCTTCCTTCTTTGGCAAAGCTTTTGAGCTAGTCACTGGCTTGTAACTCCACAGGCTTGACCCTTTAGTCATAATACCTCGCTGTCTTCCTGTGATAGTCTTCCATACGGTTCAGGACTTACTCTCGTTTTTCTTCTAGGAGATCCAGGTTTAAGCGAAGAGCCTCCTCGTTGTGTTCGATGTTTGCTAGTTCAATCCTTGGAGATTTTAGTCAGAATCTCAAGCGGTCACCTTCCGGTGCCAAGGCCGGGCGAAGGGTTTTTGAGTCGCCGACTTCTTGTGGTCTGGCTATGCCATAATACCTCGAGGAGTACTGCCATTTTCTTTTAGGTCTTCGAGTTTGGTTTCAGTCTTTGCCTTTAGAGTCCTATAGTGACTTCGGCTTGCCCATTGGACTGTGGATGGGCTGGGGACGAGTAGTAGTTCCTGATTCCGAGCTCGGCACAGAAATCCCTAAACTTAGGATTGTCGAACTGTTTCCCATTGTCGGACATGAGGGACCTCGGGATCCCAAATCTACATATTATAAAGCGCCAGACGAAGTTGCGTACCTTCTATTCTATGATAGTTGCCAAGGGCTCGGCTTCGGCCCATTTGGTAAAATAGTTCACGGCCACAATGATAAATTTGCACTGGCCCTTCCAATGGGTAGAGGTCCCAATATGTATAGCTCCCATTGTTGGAAAGGCTAGAGGCTTGTGACTGTCGTTAGCGGCTTAGATGGGAGATGAGATATCTTGGCATGCTCCTGACAAGCTTTGCATTTTTTAACCAAATATGTTGCATCTTTGAGCATTGTGGGCCAGTAGTACCCCTGCCTTAGTGTTTTTCCTGCCAAGGTCCGAGCTCCGATGTGGTTGCCACATATGGCCTCGTGTACTTCCCTGAGTATGTAGTTGGCGCCTTCCTTTTCTACGCATAAGAATGGGCGCGAAAGCCTCGCTTATAAAGGAGTCCCAGATGAGCAGTGAACCTTAGGCCTAGCTTTGAGCTTGGACGCCTCCTTTGGGTCGCTTGGCAATTTACCATCTACCAGTAATCCTAGATAAGGGTCCATCAATCAGTTGCCGGACATCATAGGAGACTTCTCCGTTGGTGAAAGCACTTGCGAGCTTTCGGTAGGTGCTCTATGTCCCGGTTGCCCAGGTCTTCTTGTGAGGCTGTTGCCAATTTTGCCAAGGCATCAGCTTGGGAATTCTCTGCTCTTGGTACATGTTTGACCTAAACTCGTACAAACTTCTTGGCTTGACTCGTACCTTTTTTGAGATATAAGATATCTTTTCACCTCGGTCGTAAGTCTTCTATTTGTTTTACCGCCAGTTGGGAGTCGCTGCTCACCTCTAACTGATCTGCTTCCATAAAGTGGGCGAGGTTGAGTCCAGCTATGACAGCCTCATATTCGGCCTCGTTATTGGAGGCTCGGAAGCCGAACTTGAGGGCGTACTTTGTATCTATCCCGTCCTGAGAGGTCAAGATCAGTCCTGCACCGCTTTCTTGGGCGTTAGCCGGCCACGGCCGACGAATAATTTCGGATAGAGAATTAAGTTGCGATTGGTGGCCTCTGCAGTGCGTGATGAGTGGATACATGATGAAATGCGCGGAATCACGCCGCTTTTCTTTGCTGTCTTTGGTTTGTACACGATGTCCAGGATTCTCGACTCACATAGCCCACTTCATCGGCCTTCAAGGTTTGCGGTTTTATGTAGTATTTGCTTCATCGGATATTCGGTTGGGACCGACGGTGTGAGCTTGGAGTAAGGTCGGAGTTTTGGATGTGTGATTCTTGATAAAGCCGAGCGTGATGTGTAAAAATGTGCGCTATGTGCCTTGAGTGCAGCGTCGTATCAAGTAATACGATTATTACTGAGATGCGGATATCAATCCACGGGGATAAGTGGGTTGACTACTGAGTTTAGCCTTTGAATGTTATGGATGTAAGCTTTGAGTATGAGTGTATGTATGAGGTCAGCTAAACTAATTTATCTTAGTAAATTGCGTGTTATGGAAGCCCCAGGCTCTGTCTCCCTTGCCCGCTCGATGGATTACTACTGAAGAAGAAATTACTATCCAGTCTATTCCGACTTGTGATGACGGGTGATCGTGCCTACGAAAATACCCTCTCTCGAGGTGTATCCGCCCTATCTCGGCTACGGGGTTTAGTGTATCTCACACTGACCCACTTGCTTTCAAAAATGCTTAAATGTTTTAACCTTGTCGTCACCCTCGGAATTGGGATATCTCTGTTCTGAGATTGGCGAAGTTGCTCTGTCTCGAATCCACAGGCGTCCTCTCATCTCTTGATCTCGGATACCCAACACAATCATGCCAATGTTGGCCAGACATCACATGTATATAAATCGCGGATATAGAGCGAGATACTAACAAATTAGTGAATAAATGAATAATATAAAATCAAAAACTTAATCCATGCAATTGTGACAGGGTTCAACAAAACCATAGATGTGAATCTAGAACATCCTGGACTTGGTTATACGCATAATTAATCTATAAAACATTACTTGAGTCTTTGAGAGAAAGAAGAAGAAAATACAAACGAATGTCTTACCGAGCGATACGGTTCATTTGTTGCTGCTTTTCGTGCCCTCGTCCGTACGTTCTTCCGATCCCTCTCAAAATCTAGTCCCTTTTGCTTTTAATGATGGTGAGATAGAAATCGCGTTGACGTCGCGACGTTGAGGTGTCGCGACGTTGAGGCGTCGTAACATTGGCCACTTGTTGACTTCCTCTTCTCGTTGACCCGACATCGCAACGTTGGGACGTCGCGACGTTCCTGCCAGCTTTCTGCTCTTCTTCTCTCTTCTCTCTGCTCCAAAATGATCTCAAAAATCGCCCGTTCCACCTGCTATTCATACAAAATGCAAGAATCAGATATGGGGCTATAAAAATATGTATTTATCTGTAAAATTAAGTTAAAACCATAAGACAGACGCAGGTATGGCATGAGTGTTTTAGGCATTCATCACACCCCTAAACTTAGCTTCTTGCTTGTCCCCCCCGAAGCAAGAAGCCCGGCTCATCGGACCTGACCTACATACTATAGCCTAACACTAGGATTGTGATCTTTATCTTGAGAGACGAAGGATCGAAATGGGCCAGAGCTCACACTCTTGCCTTTTTGTTCGAATTTCGGGGGATCAGGAAGGGTGTTTCGACTTTCGAAAGGAATTTGTTTAGACTTCAGTGTAGCGATTGTGACAGCGCCTTAACCTCAAGGTATTCAATAGCCTTTCCAAGGACCCTATGTGCATTGAATAAATGACCTCCTGCGTATACCTTGGTTCCCTACGCCCTGAGCTGAGTTTAACTCACCTAGTTGGGAGAATCTAACTACGGAGGATAGGAACACAGTTTGTAGTCATTAACATACTGCGCATAAAAGAAAAAAAGCTAGTGCGGTAAGTTTATGCTAAGTGTTCATGTAGCGGATTGGTTGGTGACTCCACCATAGTTGGTTAAAGAGTATGGACAGTCGGTCCCTCGACGTCACCACAGACATAACTAAACCTAAGGGCCCCTAATTTGTGGGAGAGCTTCATCTTGTCCCTGTATCGGGCGGTGAAGTCGATGACTCCGGCCCGGGTTGGCTCGGGGAATTGGGCTTTGAGGCCCCTCGGATGTAGAGATTAGATAGAAGATCCCACCCCATTACATTCTTATGGTTCTTCTCTTTTTTCCTTTTTTTTTTTTTTTTTTACTTGGGGCTCGTAGGCAATCCTCTTTTATTTAGGGTGTCCCATCACTTGGGTGTTTAGAGACTCCCAGGGTTTGTTGAACCTTAGTAGCCGGGCTCGGTACTTAAGCATACCTTAGAGGTCATTTGTGTGTGAGTGTGATAGGCTCGTTGAGAAATAGTTTCTTGAATATCTCGGAGGTGATTCAACGTGCCTCCTACCTATTCAGCACAGGGATTCAGGAGCATCTAACACCCTACGAATCCTTTCTGGATTTATACTCTGTTTGTCCATGATGATAGTGGACTTGGTCAAAAGAGATCCTCGAATCTCAAGCATGGCATCACGCACACACTACCTAAACACTCTCAATGTCAACATATCCTAATACTGGGGACTCCCAGTGACTAGAAACAACAAAACAGAAGAATGACCTACCATAAAAAAAAATAAACGAAACATAAAAAAAAAACATAAACTAACACAGGACCCGGCATATGAAAATAAACAAACATAAACTAAACACCAACTAAAGCGGAAACACAAAAATAAATAGCCCAACCTGAGACTATACTATCTAACAAAACCCCGATCACCACCAAATCCCCCTCGAAGCAGTGTGTCAGTATCCCACTGGCTATAAAAGAACAAGAGAGGGTGAAGGAAACTTCCCTAGTGATCGATCGTGTCACTACGGTGGTGGCGACGGTGGCTGGTGGAGGGCGAGCTAGACGAGGCTGGGCTGGAGAGGCTGCTGATTTCGGAGGAATGAGTCGCTGATTAAGCCGGGACCCGGTATGCATGTCGGTGTGGAGGGCCTCCATATCTGGGTAATGGGGACTCGATGCTCCTGGGTCTCGTCTGAAGGCATGAGCGGTCGGTGAGGGCGAGCCAGCGGAGTCCTCTAGGTCGAGTGGGCCCGGATGGGGGCCTCCAGGGTTGGCTATGGGGGGTGGTGGGTGAGTGGAGGGCTGACCCGGCCTCCCAGGGATCGGCCAGATGGAGTGGCGAGCGATGCTCTCGAGGCTCGTCCTCGTCCGAGACTCGTTACGAGTCATACATTCCCTCAGGTCGTGGTACACCTGGTTTGTCACGCTTGACCATTATAGCTTTATTAAGGGTGTATCCACGCCTCATTGTCCCTCTAAGAGCACCCCGCCTTGCGCTTGCATAGGCAGCATATGAAAGGGGTGCCCTAGGTTCAATCCCTGCGTCCGGTTATAGAGGATGGCATCCTCGATAACCTGCCCAACATCGAAGGGTATGTCTTGGATGATGGCTTAGTTGAGCAGGGCATGCTTAGCGGTTACTTCACACACGTTCGTCGTCAAAATGAGACGCGACATGATGAAGTGATGCCATACCTTGGGAATATAGGCCAAATGCTTGGCCTTGAAGTGCCACCAGCGTGCCGCCGGCTGTGAGCTTCCACTCACCCCGCCCATTGGTCAGGACCCGGAGGACCTCGGGGTAGTCAGGACGCTCATAAAGCCGATCAAAAGGCTCAGGTGGGACCGGGTTAAGATTGTAGAATTGGTTGATAGACTGCGCACTTAAGTCTACCAACACTCCACACACTCGGACCTTTTTGACGACATGGGAGGCGAGGTTGGCGTAGAATTCTCGTACCACACTCGTCACACTCGTCGCAACTGGACGAGGTGGTTGGCATAGCGCCCGCCATCCCTTATTCGCAATGGTCTTGCGAAAGAAGTCATCGGGGTGGTGAAAGGCCTTTTCTTTAATAAAGGATCAATTTTTACAAATGGTACCAAACCGATCGGCGGCACCCTCGTTGACAAACTTTGTGAGGTCAAAATTAGGAGTCGGGTCACCTGCGGCGGCCCATTTAAGCAGTCTGACTTTGTGACATAGGTGCAGAGGGGTGGGTCTAGACCTCCTAAGAACCAAGGGTTGCAGCAGGGCCTAATGGCACAAGGAGGCCACGCTGGTGACCTTATTGAGTGATCGAGCACAGGGTGCACGATGGGAAGGAAGGCTGGGAGGCGGGTCGGGGGAGGCGCCACACGACCTGGGTGCACCTAATGGGCCGCGAGGAGCCAAACCTTCGGCGAGATCTGCGCCGGTGGGGACAGCGGGGAAGGTGCCCAGGCCCACAAAAATGTCGAGCATACTTTGGGGGCCGGTAGGAGCGGGGTTGGGAACACTTGCGAGGTGTGATGGAGCGCGAGACAAGGGGCGGAGAGGCGTGGCGGTGGTTGAAGAAAGTGCAGTGGTGGTAAAATTTACGGGGTGGTCGGGCCATGATGAGTGCGGGAGGGTTCTGGCAGGGCTGGGCGTGGGTAGGATAAAAATGAGAGGGCTTCTAGGCATAAAACAGGTGCAACGTCACGACGTTCCGGCTCAACGTAGCGACGTTCTCAAAGTGGAGCTGACGGCGTCGCGGCGTTGAGATCCCGGCGTCGCGGCGTGGCGAGGGTACAAATCAGTCGGCGAAGTTCGGAGAGGCGGCTAAAATCACTTCGCAATGTTAGGATCCAGCACGTCGCGGCGTTCAGAATGGAAACTGACATCATGGCGTTGAGATCTAGCGTCGCGCGGCGTTCGAGTGGAAGCGCCCGCGGCGCGGCGTTGAATCGGCGTCGCGGCGTTCCGGGCTGTTTTTCATGGATTCGGGCATAGCGTTGAGGCGTTGGGGCGTCGCGGCGTTGAGGAAGGTGAATGGCGTTGAGAGCAAGCGTCGCGGCGTGGCGAGAAGAAGGCGAATGCAAAATTTTCATGAGTTTTGAGGTATGAGAAAAAACCCCCTAATTTGGTACGGCCCCTTCAAACTTCTTAAATGAGTTTCTCGAGCAGATCCTCCACATTAATTTCTGCCTCGGGCCCTGAAAGCAAACCGCCAAAAGAAAATCCCGATTACGGAAGGAGACAGAGAACCAAACCAAAATTAAAACAAACAATAAAACTTAAACTATGGAAGGAAAAATTTCTAGAAAAGCTTGGGTTGCCTCCCAAGAAGCGCTTTGTTTAATGTCGTTAGCTCAACGGCCCTGAATCTCAATGTGCTCAAGAACCCGGGCATAAATGGCGCGCGTGCTTCTTACGGTTTGTTCGGTGGAATGGTGCAGTATTCGCATGGAACTTCGCTGATGCGGCTTCAGTTGGGTGTTAACTTTGAATATGTATAACACACAGTGTATATGTTTAAGTATATTCAAGTAAGGATTTCGGGGAGCAAATGCAACTTTATGCCCTATGATAATTTAAATTGTGATTAAGATTAGCCATCTCAATGGTCAGTTTAATTAGAGGATTAGCAGTGTGTTAGATTGCATTTTTTATGGCATGTGGGTCAATTATGCAATTAGGTAAGTTTAGGTGGTTTTGTTAGGGGTTTGAAATTAAGTATGTCTTGAAGGACCACTTGAAAACTTGTTAGTGGAGAGGGACTAAAGTGTAATATCCTTGTGAGTTATGGCATCATGAGGGCATGACACCTCATATATGCATGGTAGAGATTCGACACATGCAGGTGTACGAAGAGTTTACATGTGCCAAGCAAACCACCTTCTTGGTTTTGGATGCTGACTCAACTTCTTTAAGAAGTGGAAAATTCTGGAAATTTAGAGCGTAGAGAGAGTTCAGAGAGAAGCAGAGAGAAGGAGGAGAAAAGGCTTGAAGGAAAGCTTGCTTTTGTGAAAGTTCACTAAGGTATGTAAACATGATCTCGAGGCCTTAGTTGTATTTCTTATGGACTTCGTTATATTCTTGGGTTTTGTTTGGATTACATCATAACCTTAGATTTGATGAAAGGTGTGTTTCAGAACCCTAAATTGTAAAAGACCAGTTTGTGAAGATGGCATGTGTGTGCGTGTGTGTGTGTCCGCTGGGAGGTAGCCATTCACCTTCCCTTGACCTCATGACAATGTTTTGGCCATAAGCCGCCTAAAGAACCCGAACTCGGATGATTCTAGTCGAGAAGAAGCTCAAGACCTTAGAAATTCTTCGAATGTCTAGAAGCAACCAAGAACTAAACCCTACCATAAGGCCCTTGAATTTGAGGTTGAAATCTGTGTAATGTGATTCTCGTCCCTCTGCTCGAGCAAGCCTCGGTTGGAGTCATAAGTCGAGTTATATTGATCCAAATGGAGTGATTCAAAATCCTTCTCAAAGTACCACATGTGGCGTAACTTCATGAAGGGCGATGGCCAAATTATGGCTCATTTGTCTCATAATTTCGCCAAAGTAAGGTGAAGGAGGACACAGATCACCCCTAGGAAATAGTCTTGGGGAGGTCGAGGCAGTAAATAACATAGCTCTTGGATTCCGAGGTCCAATGACCTGATTTAAGAGGCCATGGAGCTAAGAGATAGGAACTTTTGGGTCAGAAGACCATAGAACAAAAAAACATGTATGGTTGGTCAAATGGTAGTTAAGAAAAAAAGAAAAAAGGGGGTCTTCTGAGATAAATAAACAAGGTACAAGTGTTGTGTGTGTCGTTTCAGGTTACCCTAATAAGGGTGTTAAAATGTCGATATTAGTAAGTGTAAAAGAGAGTGCTCTCAAGGATCAAGGTTTATGTTGGTAGGTATAAGAATGTGTGATTCGAGTGGTGAAGTAGTAATAAACCAATTGGGTAATTTTATGTAACACGGATTGTTTGAGGCTAAGAAATCTTATGACTACACTGGGTGCATCCTTTGGAGTAGCCCTGGCTGACTTCCTGGGAGACTCAGGATTTTAATCCAAGAAGGTAGGGATCTGTAAATCTCTCCTCGCTTATTCATGGTTTGACGAATTCTATACCATTCCATGCTTGAACTGTGTGATTTTCTAATGATATATATAAATGTGTATATTTTTATATCTATGGAATTCTTTGAATTAACTGGCAAGATGATGCTTTAAATATCCATGGTGAATGCTTTGTGAAATTGTTTAAAGCATGACACGGGTATGGACCTGCAGAGTCCTGATTGATTAAAGGGACAATGACTATGACTAGTCCCCGGGCTGTAGTCCCAAAAGAAGGTCACAGATATACAGATGTGGGCATATCCCCGGGTGGTAAGTCCCAAAGAATTTGTCGTTATACTGATGTGGAGAACCGGGTAGTAGTCCCAAAGCAATTTGTCATTGCTCGGGATGATCGGCTAGTTCCCCGGTGAAAGCTCCAAAAGAGTCACTGATGAGGGTCTAGATGGTGGTAGTATTGCACCATTTGTTTCCCCTACATCAACCTACACTGAAAATGCTATGTTTTGAGATGTAAGAATTATTTGTATTTTTGAAATGTTTTTATAAGCATGGCTTGTTATGGGATTCACTACTGAGTTGTCGAACTCATCCCCATTATTCCCTCCACTTTAGATGCAGGTACGAGACCAGCTGCATGACTTGAGAGTTTGACTTGCAGGGTTTTGTAGGAATTGTGCGTCAGCCTTAGCATGCTGGTGGTTGGGCACACATTTTGAGGAACATCTAGTGTTGTGTGGAGGTTCACACCGTATATTTTGGACAATTCATAATGATCATGGGTCATTGTATATTTGGCTTGTAATATTAGTTTGGGACACTTTGTAGAAAGTTTTGGGATTTTGAAAATATTATTTTGATCAAGTGTAAGTGTATACTGGGTGCATTGAGGATCTACTCGCATATATGTATATATGTTTTCAGACCGAGTCGAAGTTTTAATTACGTTTCTAGGCGACATCTAAGTGGAGTTTTGGACCTGTGTTTTGAGGAAATACAAAGCTGATATATATGGTAAGGTAGGGCTGGTAGCCCTTTATGTAAAGTGTTGGATTTTGAAAGAGTCCTATGTTAGGGGACTAAGTGATGAAAAAAAAAAAGATGGTAAAATAACATAAATCAACTTTGAAATCAGGTGTGAC
>JAEQBH010002524.1:0-169691 GCA_016808115.1 Tetrastigma voinierianum | reverse complement strand
TGTGGTGACCTGGGGGAAACTGCTTGAGGTCGCGACATTACGCCGACTCGAGGTCGACCGTCCGGGTCACGTGGAGGCTCAGCGACACAAATGGACGCCGACCGGGCGGATTGGCGACAAGAGATTTCCGTGCCTGACCGCTCGGCGGCCAGCCTCGCGACCGGAGCAGCCTCGGGTGCGTCGTGACATCGATATGTCGGCCGCGCCGCTACGGCGTCAATACGCCCATCTTTTTTGATGTCTCGAAGGCATGATTCGCTCGCTTTGATGTCGGACATTGAAGTGAGGTTATGACTGGGGCAGCCGCGGTCGCGAAGTGCACGCCCAAAGATGCTGCCACCTCGCGCCGGTCGCGGCGTGCGCGACATGCGCCGACCTACCGGTCAGCGCCGCAAAGAACGCCCACGACCGGGGCACTACGCATAGTGCGCCACCCAGCTCCCAGGCGCACAGCGCACCCAACCCGCCTTGCATAAGCAGTATCGTTTAGACATTGTTCATGGACACTGTTCATGAACAATGTTTATAGGTAAAAAAAAAAAAAAAAAAAAAAAAAAGAGTACAAAAATTTTAAAAATTTTCTTGGGTTTATATTGTAATTACTATAAATGCAATTACATGGTGTAGAAAATTTTTCCTGCAAGAATATAACTTAGAGGCTGTGTTTATATCTCAGAGATACATCATTGAATTTTAAACTTGCAATTAGATAAAATTTTCGAAAAATAAAATTTTCAAAAATGAAATTTTCAGAAATAAAATTTCGTCGAAAACAATATTGTAAATGAAAAATAGATTGCCTTGCATTACTTGTAAATGCAAGGACACTGACTGCGTATACACTGATTTATGTGTATTATTAGTGTCTCGGGGCTGTGTTTATACCTTAGAGATACTGTATTGGGATTTAAATGTCGTGTTAATCAGGGTGGCATGGTAGAGGACGAGACGAGGACGCCCACTGACCGGGGTCAAGCACCACCGATATCGCACCAAATTCCGCGACATTTTGAACAAGAAATAGAGATGGGCAGCAGCTGCCGCACGCACGGCAGTGTGGGCAGAGAGAATGTGGGAGGTCCTAGTAACCTCCAGAGATTTAGAGCGCACCACCCTTCTCGACATTCACTGTGTGGCGGAGACCCGATGGCGGCGCATCATTGGTTTATGCAGATCGAGAACGCATCGGAAAGCATGGAGATCACCTCCGATACTACCAGGATCAGGTTAGCTGCATTCCAGCTAGAGGGTGAGGCCCGAGTATGGTGGAGATGGGTTAGGACTTCTAGAGACTTAGAGGTTATGACATGGACAGAGTTTCAGGAGTTGTTCATAAGGTACTTTCCGTAGATCGGCGAGGCGAAGGCTCGGAGTTCCTTGAGCCGGGCTAGGCGACAACCGATGGACTACGTGGCTAGATTCACGTAGTTAGCCGTATTCGATACTACGTACACGGACTCGCTATGTTAGAGATTCGAGAATGGACCGGTTGTCCATTCGTGCCAGATTGTAGGATTACGCCTCACTTTATATGGATTCTATGGTCAGATAATCTCGACTATAGAGAGAGAGATAGAGGATGCATGGAACACTCGGGATGCGAGTGTTAGTGGCAAGAGGAAAATAGCTGGCCTCCAGCTTCAGTGGAAGAGGCAAGAGAGCCCTAGTTCGCGAAGAGAGGATCTCGTAGTCACGGCCATCCTGCCAAAAAGTGGACATGAGAGTTGCTGGTCAGGCAGGACATAGGAGAGTTCCCAATCAGGTGGGACAGATGGTGTGCTACCATTGTCAGCAGCCTGGACATATGAGACAGATTGCCCTCAGAGGCAGGGATCCCGAGGTTTTGGGACTGCAAGATCAGCCGCCAGCCAGACAGAGATTGATGCTTGTTTCTCCAAACCCTAGTATAGGTCAGAGGGACTAGTCACCTATTACTTCGCAGACGGGTCACATAGGTCGGGACCAGAGCGCAGGTCGAGGTCGAGCATGTGGCTCAGACGAGAGAGTCTCGGGGCCGCTACAGACAGATGATCGTGTTACCATCGCTCGCCAGCCTGAGCATATGAGGCGAGATTATCCTAGGAGACGAGGTCCCCAGTGGTACGTAGGTCGTTGACACAGAGCACCCTGATATAGGGCAATGCTTACTCTTGCACCTGTTGACTAGAGTAGCGTTTACATTGGATGCATCATATCTCCATATCAGTTGCATCTCGTGTGATGGATTCGGGACTAGAGGTTACGCCTTTTGCAGGTCGTATAGATGTTCTTTTTCGCTAGGATGTGGTGAGAGTTAACTTGATAGGTCGAGATTATGAGGAGAGATCTCCTCGAGATTTTCTGCAGTGGACCCTTCGATTGGGTGTCACAAAGAGGGCATCATTTATTGCAAAAATGCAAATGATCATGCCTTATAGGTGTGGGTGCACTCAGATGTTCATTCACCAATTCTCGTGAGTGTGGATTGAGTTTGCTTGGGACTACGTCCAATGAAGACTCATAGCTCTAATCAGAAATGAAGAGTAATTATAGTGTGTTAAGCAAAGCAAGAAGGGGGTCGTTAACTCTATGGTGAGAAGCCTGAGTTAGGTGAAGAGACCCATGTGAGTATCCAAAAGGTCCTGTGGTGTAAGAGACCCGGGAGATATCCCGACCTCAGATGGGTGTAAGAGACCCAGAGAGATCTTGAATTTCTGTGTAAGAGACCCGGAGAGATCCTCGACTTCGTGGGTGTAAGAGATCGGGGAGATAACCCCACTCATGGGGTGTAAGAGACCAGAGAGATCCCACTATGGTGGGTGTAAGAGAGACCCTAGGAGAGATCCTGACCTGGGTGGTGGGTGTAAGAGACCTAGGGAGATATCCCGAATTTCTGTGTGGGTGTAAGAGACCCGGGGAGAGATCCTGAATTTCTGTGTGGCTTTAAGAGACCCGGGGAGATATCTCGAATTTCTGTGTGGGTGTAAGAGACCCGGGGAGACGTCCCAAATTTTTGAGGGTAAGAGACCTGTGTGGAGAAATCCAAAATTTCTGTGTGGGTGTAAGAGACCCGTGGAGAAATCCGAAATTTCTGTGTGGGTGTAAGAGACTTGTGGAGATATCCAAAATTTCCGTGTGACCGAAAGAGGCCTGCAGCGTTGTGTCGAAAAGAGGTTGTTCGAGAGATGAAAACATTAATGCTACAGTTATCACGCTGCACTCTAGAGTTGGGTGATAGGAGTCTCGGAGTGACTCGAGATGAAACACACACTGTGCTATCACGTGACTTAGGGTCGAAAGATTAGGAGTCGGGAGTGACTCGAGATTTGGATACCCCTTTGAAATTGGCACAAGGTCACAGCCTATGGCTCGTATATGGAGGTCACATGATATGGACTGTTGACGGTCCATGGAACCTGATAAAGGATTGTGACCTTGGGAAGGACAAATTTTTACACACCAAGCAAGGAAGGTAGGGTTACAGCTGTATGGATTATATACAGTGTTAGGAGGACATGTTTGCAAGCATGCGTCCCGGATCATAAGGGTGTCTCGGGAGGAGCAATCGCCATAAGGGAATTCGCCTACAACAACAATTATCGCAAGCAGCAAATGGTACCATGAGGCATGGTACGGGAGGCCATGTAGATTACCGTTATGTTGGACCAAGGTGGAAGAGAGCTCCATCACTGGTCCTGATCTGATTAGAGACACCTCCGAGATGGAGTTGACATTTATAATGTTTCTCACGGCTTAGAGCCGGCAAAAGAGCTATGCTGATGTGTGACGTCGACCCTTAGAGTTTGAGGTTGGTGATCGCTGCCAAGGTGATGCCTAAGAGAGGAGTGGTCGTTCATTAAGCGTGAAGCATCACGAGGTTCGGACCTTTCGAGATACTCGAGAGGGTAAAACTGCTATGCACTGTCAAGGCGTTACGTCGACATGTCAGGTGTCCACGAGGTATTTCACGTCTCCATGCTCCGGAAGTATACTCCAGATCCAGCTCATGTGCATGGTGGATTGGGGACAGATTGAGGTTGACACTGATGAGACCTTTGAGGAAGGACCAAGCAGGCATGTCGATAATTGATCGTGCTTTGCGACGCAAGATCGTAAGGCTAGTGAGGGTGCTATGGCAGCACTATGGAGTGGAGGAGACAACGTGGAAACGCGAGGACACGATGCGGGCCACATATCCCTTCTTGTTTAGGGATGAAGGTCTACAACAACAATTATCAGGCAAGTGTGCAAATGGCACCATATGAGGCATGGTACGGGAGGCCATGTAGATTACCGTTATGTTGGACCAAGGTGGAAGAGAGCTCCATCAAGGGTCCTGATCTGATTAGAGACACCTCTGAGAATGTGAGTTTGATACGATATATTTTCACCATCGAGCCTAAGAGCTATGTCGGGATGCGACTACGACCCTTAGAGTCTCGAGGTCAGGTGATCACGTTTTCTTGAAGGTGATATCTAAGAAAGGAGTGGTCAGGTTCTACAAGCGTGGCAAGCTATCGCCGAGATTCATTGGGACTTTCGAGATACTCGAGAGGTAGGCATCATTAAGGCACGGCCATACCACCCGCATGTCGTGTCCACGAGGTATGTCACGCCTCCATGCTCCTATATACCCGCATCCACAATTTCACGTGGTGGATTGGGGACAGATTGAGGTTGACACGGATGAGACCCTTGAGGAAGGACCAGTGTGCATTGTTGATAGCCGTGATCAGGTTTAGCGACGCAAGACCGTGAGGCTAGTGAGGGTGCTATGGCAGCACTATGGAGTGGAGGAGACAACGTGGAAACGCGAGGACACGATGTGGGCCACATATCCCTTCTTGTTTAGGGATGAAGATACGTGGTTTAGTCGAAATTACATGCATGGTAGAGTGCACGTTGCATATGCATGTGAGTGGATTATGACGTCCGCACTCGGGACGAAATTCCTTTGGCTGAGGAGAACAAGACTCGGTAAATTTCACTGAAAATGACAAAATCATAATTTTGATTACAAATTGTGCCACTTTGCTAAAAATCTATAATTTATTCTATAGATCTCGGATGATGAAACGGTTGTACCGCTGGAATCGCCTCGTGGAAATCTAGCTACACATAAATTTCACAAATTCTCAGACAAATCGAATTTACACGCTTCGAGGCATCGCGCTTCGGTGTCAGAAACGCATTTTCGAAGATGCGACGAAAATTACATATAACACGATTCATGTGCCATGGCAGACGAGTGTAAACGGTTTAAAATGGACTGCCGAGATAGATCCGAATGTCAAAACTGGGAAAAGAGGGACATAAACATCATTTTTAGAAAAGTTTTTAAGTCACTAAATGCCAAAAAAGGAATAGTGCCATCTCTAACCTCACTAAAAAGACCAAAAAACGTGACTTTGAACCAGAAAACCTGCAGTGGCCATTTTTTGAGATTTTCTTTAGAGAGAGAAACTTCTCTCTAAAAATACGAGCGATCCGACCGTCGGCAGTCTTCGGGACAAGAAGGAGAACTGCTCTACGGGGAGAGGGCTTCGCATGGGTACCGGATTTGTGAGTTTTTGACAAACTCCGAGAGGTAGGGGTTTCTCTCTACTTGGGTTTTACACTTTATTTAAGTGCTTTTCGATGTTTCGGTTAGCTTTGAGGCCTCAACGATCACGATCGGGTCCCAAAACTTGGGACCGAATTAATATAATTTTTGAAACCAAAAATGGGGTAGCCGTGACTGTCCATGGTTGTTTGGGTCTTTAATTTCAAAATTTTTGCTTTAAATCATGTCTTGATATGAAAAATGCCGGGAATGGGCCGTTTGATCGGTCCCAAAACATGGGACCGAATTGTGGAAATTTTTTTTAGACTTTTTGGACAGCCCGTGAATGCCCGCAACTATGGTCGTTATGTTGGAATTTATGCATTAAATTCTATTTCGTGAGTAGGAGACCTGAATGGTATGGAATTCGATTCCAAAAGTGGAACGGTGGTCGACGAGTGAGCTGCCCATGGACAATTTCCATCAAGGTTTTAAACCTATAAAATCAGTCCCGGTTGTGTGAATTGGACAAAATCGCCCATGTGTTGTGTAAATGGAATTATTGAACAACGGCTTTGAGTTGTGTGGAAATAAATAGGTTAATACATGAATTTAATGTGTTAATATAATGACATAATTATATAAAAATATACCTGTGTTTATAGGCCATTGAGATGATTTAATAATGCTAATGCATGTTTGATGTGTTATCTTTGATGTCACAATTATATGGAATATAATTTGTGGGTGTAGCCATTGGAAATGGAATATCGACAAATTTCAAGTGAGCAACCTGGGAGCCTGGTTAATATTAGTGAATTACATGCGTGATTCTAAATTGGATAATATATGCATATTGATATATTGATTGAAAATGATTGAAATGGCATAATGCATCTCATATGCACCGGGGTAGCCTAGAAAATAGGTGAGTGCATGACATGAAAAATTGAAACAAAAACGAAAATGTTTTTGAAAGGAATTTCACAGGATGAATTTCCTGGAGAACGGGTTGGGAGATCATTCCAACATATAATTTCTGGATGAGGACCATGGACTATTTCGAAGGTTCTCCAAACACATTCCCTGAGGGTAGTCTCATATTTTTACCGATATCGGGTAGTATAGTTTCAAAATAACAAGAATTGTTTTGAAAAAGACGTTTTCTCATACATGGCTTAGGCGAGTGTGAGGGAGTCGGTGAGGACTCGGGTACGAGATGGTCAGTTAGACATTCAAGTAGGATCATGAATTTGCTTGAATGTGTGTTTATTTTGGAACATTGCACTGCACTTAGGTGGAGAGTAGCCCATTTAGGGTGATTCCACTACTGAGCATTAGCTCACCCTGTCGAGGGATAATATTTTACTGTGCACAGGAGCGAGCGAGAGACGGCATGTCACAGTCAAGCGAAGAAAGTCGGATTGTGGCTTTGGTTTCTGACGTATTACATGTATTAGAATTGTTTTAAATTTAATATATGTTGTATAAGAGAAAAATTTGAACTCTTGAACTATGGTTGATAGTCGATATTTTTACATTGGTTTACGAGCCCATGGTCGTTTTGGCTATGGGATCATATATTGACCTGCTCAGACAGTTTGGCGTGTGTTTTGTATTTGGGTAGAGCTCCCGTACTGCAGGAGACTTTGCCCATTTTCATGAAAATGCCGGTTACCCGACATTCACGCAGTATTCGCCCAAAGATGTCAAAGGTCCACGAGGTGTTTCACGCCTCCATGTCTCGAAAATATACTCCAGATCCAAATGGATGTGGGTGGATTGAGTGACGTGATTTGAGGTTGACACGATGGGACCTTCGAGGAGGGACCGTGCATTTGTTGATAGGTCATGGATCAAGTTTTGCGACGCAAGACCGTGAGGGTAGTGTCAAGTACGGGCGTCACTATGGAGTGGAGGAGTATACGTGGGGAGCCGAGGACGATGGCGCCACCCATCCCTTCTTATTTAGGGATGAAGGTGTGGTTTGGGAATGCTTAAAATTTAAATGAATGTTTACATGTACGGTAGAGTAATTGCATATGCATGTGAGTGATTGTGATTGTCCTCAATTTCGACGAAATTCCTTTAAGGAGGGAGAATGTAAGACCCGAGGAATCTTAATGAGAAAAGGCAAAACTATAATT
This sequence comes from Tetrastigma voinierianum, assembly GCA_016808115.1. Lineage (NCBI taxonomy): Eukaryota > Viridiplantae > Streptophyta > Magnoliopsida > Vitales > Vitaceae > Tetrastigma > Tetrastigma voinierianum. The sequence continues at coordinate 162,023 of JAEQBH010002524.1, read as the reverse complement.
TCGATTACAAAATAGTTATTTCGTTAAAAATCCGTAATTTATTCTCTAGATCTCGGATGACGAAACAGATTGCACCGTTGGAATCGTCTCGCAAAATCTAGCTAGCACGTAAAATTTCGTAAAATTCCAAGATAGTCGGAGTTGACACGTTTTTCGAGGCATCGCATTTCGGGTGCTGTAAAATGATTTTCGATGCGAAGAAAATCACATATAACACGTACTCATGTGCCATAAATGACATGAGTAGAGAAATGATGAAAATGGACGGCCGAGATAGTGCCGAATGTCAAAACTGGGAAAAGAAGGACATAAATGACATTTTTGAAATCTTAAATGAGGAAAAGGACAAAAGTCCAAATAGTGGTCTTCTTCTTCCTTAAGAAAAGACCAAAACGTGGAAAAGGGGGGAGGAGATACAGTGGGCTTAAAATCTGATTTTTCTAGTGAGAGAGAGTCTTCCTTCTCTCTAGGATTGTAGGAGATCCGAATCTGGCCGACGGCCTTCTGACAAGAAGAGAACCGCTCTAGCTGAGAGGGCTTCGTGGTACTCCGCATTTAGGAGTTTCTCAAACCCGGTGAGGTGGAAGGCTTCTCCCTACTTGGTTTTTTTTTTATTCTTGCTTAAGTACCATGTAAATGTTTCGACATAGAGGCCTTGAACGCCGCTTGATCGGTTTCCAAACCGAACCAAATGTTTGATTTGAGACCCACGAACAGTTCAACAGATCAGCTCCCACGGACTGCTTAAGCAAATGTGTGATGAATGGTTCCATAAATAATGTGTTGTTTGATTGAGGTCGGAAATGGTCGAAATACGGGGTTCACAAAGTGAACCGATGATTTCAGGTTCGATAAAGAACAGTAAACGAGGGTTTTACTGTTCCCGAAACAGTGATTTCACAAAATAAAATTTGTGAAAATATTGGTTTGGCCAAGTAATTAAAATCAAATTATTTCTATGTTTGATCATTAGCCCAAGTGAGCTTAATTTTTGATGTTTGAAAAGATAATTACATACATGATTGTAGTGATTTAATTTTTTATGTGAATATATTCATGTTTATATATTTGCATGTGAGTTGGGATCGTATTGTAATCAAGTATACATGCATTCCATATGCACCGAACATCCTAGAACTATAGAGTGAGTGCATGAGAAGAGTCTAGAGAAAATGGTTCGAGGGTAGACTAAAATATTAATTATCGGAGGGTATCCAAATTAAACTAAAAATATCAATCGTCTGGACAAATTTTCAATTGATATTCATCGGAGGGTAGTCCACAAACAAATAATATATCAATCGTCGGAGCGGCCCAATTGATATATACACATCGGAGGGTTGTCCACAAACTAACAAAACTATAATTCTCATACGAGGCTTAGGCGAGTGTGAGAGAGAGTCGGTGAGGACTCGGGATTCTATTATCATGTAGACATTCATAGACCATGCATTCGCTAAATGTATGTTTCTTATTTCGGGAGCATTGCACTACACTTAGGTGGAGAATAGTCCACTTAGGGTGATTCAACTACTGAGCGATAGCTCACCCCGGCGTGGGAATTTATTATTTCAGGTACAGGGAGCGCACGGGGAGACGGCTCATCATAGAGGCCACTTTAGAAGAAAGCCGAGTTGTGGCTTTGATTTTGTGATGTACTACATGTATTAGAATTTTAGATTTTAATATGTGTTGTATAAGAGTAAAATTTTAACTCTTGTAACTATTGTATATAGATGGTATGCTTATGGATATTGTAGTATGGGCCCAAGAGGCCGTTTTTATCCATATTTGTATCATTGTGATTATATTGGACTGCTTGGGACAAGTTTCATGCAGGTGTTTTATCTGGGTAGAGCTCCCCGTACAAAGGAGACTCTACCCAATTTTCAGAAGTGGAGTCGGGTAACCCGATATCCACTTGTATTCCACGAGTTGACGGGTAGTCAATGGACCCCCGAAAAATGGGGCGTCACAATGGTTGTTTGATGATGTATGGATGATTGGAACCAAACTGGTTCATGATTGTGAAGGGGCCGTGAGGTACCTTGTTGGACAGGTCCAAGATTGAGACCTTGTTGTGTGTTATTGCTTGTATGAATAACATGCAGTATGAATATGACATATTCATGTATGCTGTATAATGTATTAACATGGTTGTGCATGGAGGAGAATTATATGTATTAATTATAATTATCCATGGTATGTTGATGTTTCATGTGGCACTCATATATATACATGTAACATGAAGGGAAATGCATTGGCATAATTGCATTACACGTGCACGAAAACATCGCATGACATGGGTGTGGGTGCATGGTTGGGATCGACACTGTGTAGGTGTTCCGACTGTGAGTGTCACGGGTACACTCCGCTGTGGATTAACACCGTAAAGTGGTGTTGATTAGTGGGCTCGGTTAGTGGGACAAAGTCCAAAGGAGTCACACGGTTTTGAAAGGAATGGAAATAAATATAAGTGTGTTGGGCATAGCAAGATGGGGTAGATTCCCCCCAGGGTGAAAGACCCAAATGTTATTTACGGTTAGACATGAATCCCGACGATGTAAGTTCGTGAAAATGTTGGAACGTCGTGCGGCGTCCGAAGGTGAAAACCCGAAAAATCCGTGGCCCACAAATACATAAACACAAGCAATTTGATCAAATCAAATGAGCATTGGAGGTTTTTCCAATGGGTTATAAATTTTTAAAAAGAAAACAAAAAAAATTCTTGTTTTGGAAAAAGGTCATTGGTGGAACAAAATGACGGATGGTATTTCACACTTGGCCTAGGTAGGTGTGAAGGAGTCGGTGAGTGACTCAGGATATGGGCATGAGGACATTCATGCATTGACATTCATGTAGGCATCTTATTGAACGTGTTTTCACAATCATTGCATGTGCACTTAGGTGGGAGTAATCCTCAGAGGGAGATTATCACTAACGGGCTTTTCACCCCGTCTGGGACCCCTTTCAGGTACACGAGAAGACGACGCTCCTTTGAGGCCGTGAGTACGAAGAAGGCCTGCCAGGCTCAGAAGATTTTGTAAAAATATATTAGAACAATATATTTAATATATTTTGGTAAGCAAGAGTTGTACATTAAGCTCTTAAAAATGACTTCGAAATTAGCGTCACAACATAACGATACATGAACTAGAGTTCCTATAAAAGACGGAGTGGTCAGATTTACTCTTCTGCATGCCAAATTGCTCATCGACTTGGCTAAATTTACCAAACCACGCACGTGGACTCTGTTTCAAACCATACAAAGACTTCCGAAGAAGACAAACCCTCCTTATCTGTGACGCCCCAATCCCGGGGTCCGCTGACTACCTGTCAACCTGCGGAATACAAGTGGATGCTCCTGACAACCGTCACTTGTAAAATCTGCGTAGTCTCCTTTGTACTGAAGCTCTACCCAATTACAACACCGCATGAAACCCGGGCCCCAAGGTACCAATATAATCACAATGATTCAAATATGGATAAAAACGGCCTCTTCATACTACAATACCCATAAAAACATACCAACTATGAATCCACTAAATCCAATAGTTCTAAGAGTTCAAATGTTTTACTCTTATACAACATATATTAAAATACACGAATTCTAATACATGTAAACATCAGAAGAACCTTCAAAGCCACACTGCTTTCTTTAAATCTCTGGCCTCTAGACGAGCCGTGCCCCGCACGCTCCCCGCACTGCAAAATAATATCCCTCGATGGGGCGAGCTAACGCCGCAGTGGAATCCGCCTGCTGGCTACTCTCCACCTAAGTGCAAGGTGTTCCAAAATAAACACACATTCAAGCAAATGCATGATCCTACTTGAATGTCTACATGACCAACTCGCATCCCGAGTCCTCAATTTGATTCCATCACACCTCTAAGCCTCGTATGAAAATTTATTATTTTGTTTATTTGTTCGTGGGACAACCTCCGATGTGTATATATCAATCAGCCGTCCGACGATTGATATATTACTGTTTGTTTGTGGACAACCCTCCGATGTGTATATATATATTTCAATTGGGCCGCCCGACGATTGATATATTATTTGTTTGTGGACTACTCCTCCGATGAATATCACCTGGGCCACCCGACGATTGATATTTTTAATTTGACTAACTGATATTTTTAATATTTTTAGACAACCCTCCGAACCGTTCTCTCTAGACTCATCTCATGCACTCATTCCTATGGTCCTAGGGTGTTCCAATGCATATGGAATGCATGTATGCCAATTCCAATACAGTCTAATCACATGAAAATATGTAAACATGCATATATCTACAAAACAATCAATTCACAATCATGTCATGTAAATTCTCATCATACATCAAAATTAGCCTACTCGGGGCTAATGATCAAACACGAGCAATTCAACTTAAATCACTCGATCAAACACATTTTCACACAAAAATATATTTTCGTGTCACTATTCCTATGAACAGTAAAACCCTAGGGTTTACGGTTCTATCAGTCAACAATTCATCGGTTCACTTTGTGAACCCGCATTTCACAGCCATTTCCGGCCTCATTTCAATCAATACATGATTTAAAGCATAATTTACACTCATTCTGAAGAATCCAAACAACCCTCACGGCCACGGGTCGCTTCACATTGGGTTCAATAAATTAAATCAATTCAAATCTAAGCTTTGAGACCAATCAAACGGCCGCTCAAGGCCCTGCCAACCGGCAATGTAAAACACTTAAATAAAGTAAACCTGGGTAGGGAGAAACCCCTACCTCTCGGAGTTTGAGGAAACTCCCAAACCGGTGACCCACGCCGGGCCTCCCATAGAGCGCTCTCCTTCATCCCGAAGACTCCGATGGTCGACGGTCAGAAATCTGAGAGGTCGAGACCTTGTCTCTAAAAACCACCATTTTCGCTTCCAACAGCTAATGGACCCCTTTCTTAAATTCACGTTTCCTGGTTTAATGAAGGAGATAGCACTGCTCAAGCTGTCCTTAGTAACTTAACCAATTTAATTAATTAATCCCTTTTTCTCAGCTTTGACATTCTGGCACTATCTCTACTGGCCCATTTTCATCATTTATCTACCCATACCACTTATGGCACATGAGTACGTGTTATATGTGACTTTCGTCGCGATCAAAATCGCGATCCACCCAACCGCGATGCCTCGAAAACGCCAACCCGACCGAATTTTTTTTTTTTTTTTTTTTTTTTTTTTTTTTTTTTTTTTTTTTTTTTTATTTGTAACAACAATAATATTAAAAAAATTTTACGTGCTAACTAGATTTTCTAGATCATTCTAATCATAAATCTGTTTCATCATTCTGCATCTAGAGAATAAATTACGGATTTTTTTAGCTGAAAGTTCAATTTTGTAATCGAAATTACGATTTTGTCCTTATTCCATAATTTGGAATTTCTCGGGTCTTACATTCTCCCTTCCTTAAAATGAAATTTTGTCCCGAAATTATGGACAATTACAATCAATCACATGCGTATGCAACGTGCATTCTACCATGCATATAAACAGTCATTTAAATCTTAAACGACTAAACCACGTACCTTTATCCCTAAACAAGAAGGGATAGGTGGCCCGCATCGTGTCCTCGCTCCCACGTGGACTCCCTCCACTCCATAGTGCCCATAGTACCCTCTTCTCACTAGCCTCACGGTCTCATAGCCGCAAAACCTGATCACGACTATCAACGATGCACACAGGTCCCTCCTCGAAGGTCCCATCCGTGTCAACCTCAATCTGTCCCCAATCCACCACATGAGCTGGATTTGGAGTGTATTTTCGGAGCATGGAGACGTGAAACACCTCGTGGACATCTGACATGCTGGGAGTGCAATGCTGAACCGGCACGCGAATGCGTCACCTCTCGAAAGTATCCGCTGGTCCACCGAACCCTAAGTGATAGCTTCCGCTCGCTCGAACCTCGCACCACTTCTTGCATCACCTTCAAGAAGACATGATCCCCAACCTCGAACTCTAAGGGCCGACGCACATCTCGCATAGTTCTTCTATCGCTCGAAGCAGCCGCGTGAGAAGACGCCGCCGTATCAAGCTCACCTTCCTGAGGTGTTCTAATTAGATCGCACTGACGAGCTCTCTCCCACCTCGGTCCAACATAACGGCGACTCATACGGCCTCCCAAAGGCCTCACATACGGTGCCATCTCGTATACCACCCGATAACCATTGTAGGTGAATTCCACCAAGGGCAAATGTCTCCCAACTACCCTTATGATCAGACACATGCTCGTAGCAAGTCTCTAATATCTCAGATAGTCCTCCTCGCATCACCATCTGTCTGAGGGTGAACATTGCATCGCCATTGTCGACTGTAGGCTCCATAGCCTTTTGGAAACTCTTCCCAAAAGTGTGCCGTAAACTCCGGGTCCCTATCCGACACTATGGATACCACCCATGTAGCCGGACCATTCCTCGAATGTATAATCCGCAGAATCTCCAAGGCGAAGGTCATCCGCACGGCAAGAAAATGTGCCGACTTCGTGAGCCGTCCACCATCACCCATACCGCATCATGCTTCGTCGGCCCATGGAAAGCGGGTCACAAAGTCCATCGTGACGCTTCCCACTTCCACTCGCCAATTTCCAAATGGCTGAAGTAGCCCGCCGCTCGTGCTCAAATTTCTTAACCTCGTCACACGGGACATCGTCACCGTCCCCACGTGTCTCTTCTTCATCCCGCTCCACAGTACCGGCGATTTAAGATCCTGCATCTTCACACTGATGCACGGCAAATCGAGAGCAAAGTGAAACTCCCCGAGAATCTCCTCTCAAATCGGTCAATCTCAAACCACACCGGCCCTCTATATCAAGACTACCATCTACGCGGAATCCGGGCTCGTCTCACACCGCAGGTACCTGATCGTACCGGTCCCCGACGGACACCATCTCTACGTCCCGCCACCGGACTCAATCACTCTGCTCAATAGGGAACGTGTAGCCACTAAACTCCCCAAGGTACCCCGAGTCCGCCTCGCTATACTCAGCCCAAACTCAAGCTCAGTTAGCCTGACCGCCACTCCCGAAGCTATACTAGCCAATGCTCCTCGTGACTTCCGACCAGTGCATCAGCCACTCACATTTGCTCAACAGATGGTAATGCAAAGTGAAGCCATAATCCTCTAGAAACCATCCATCCGTTGGGCCTCATTGAGGTCCCGCTGGCGTGAAAATATACGTGCACTTTATGGTTTGAGTACACTCGAACTCGCCATATAAGTGGTGCCAAATCTTCAAGGCGAAGACTACGGCCGCCAACCCATGTCGTATGTGGTAATTCGCTTGCGGATTCTTCAACCGACGAGAACCATAAGCTGGCCACCCTCCCGAACCGCATCAAACACATCCCAATCCGGGCTCTCGAGGCATCACAATACACTATAAATCCCGTCCCCGTCCGAACCATCAAGATGGGAGTTGAAGTAAGTCTCCTACAACTCCTAGGAATGCCTCCTCGCATCGGGCCATCCCAATCAAACTCGACCTCCATCCGTCAACCTAGTCATAGGTGCCGCTATCCCGAGAAATCCTCAATGAATTTCCTCAGAATACCTACCAATCCCAAGAAACTACGATCTCGGGAAGATCGACTTCGCCTCCCAACTCATCACTACCTCGACCTTCTGTCGACCGACACTCTTGATGCTAACACCACGTGTCCCAAAAATCCACCCCGCAAGCCGTAACTCGCACTTACTGATCTCGCGCATACCGATGGTCTCTCAACAATCGTTACACGTATCCAAGTGATACTCATGCTCCCACTCGATCGGGAGTATCAAGATGTCATCCACGAAGACTACGACAACCTGACGAAATAGGGTTGGAATATCCTATGCATGACATGAATGCCACGGTGCATTCATTAATCCGAAGGGTATCACCGTAAACTCAAAGTGCCCATAACGCGTCCCAACGCTCGCTCTGTGATATCTCGTATCCTAACCCTACTGGACAGAACTACAAGTAAGGTCTATCTTTGAGTAGACTCAAGGTCCTCTCAACCTGATTAAACAAATCGGTCAATCCGGTAATGGGTACCGATTCTCGATCGTAACCCCGTTCAACCTGGTCTGCAATCACGTACGCTGAAGGGTCTTGCCTTCTTCTTCGCAAACAAACTGAGCGCCCCATGGTGAAGTGCTCTGGCCTAATGAACCCTTGTCCAATAGCTCTGTGAGCCGGGACTTTGAGTTCCTGCAACTCAACTGGTGTCATCCTATGAGTCATAGAGATATGGCACCAGGTGTAACTCGATACCGAAGTCTACATCCCTATGTGGAGGTAGTCCAGGTAGCTCATCTGGAAAAACATCCGCATACTCGTAAACCACTCGAGGTAGATCTAAGTCTGGTCTCACCTCGTCTTCTAGGGTAAGGCTCGCTAGCCAACCCACCAACTGTCCCTGACACCCGACTCGTGATAACGCTCCTCGGGGGCAAAATATCATGCTTTGGCCTCCCGAAATACCACACGAGTACCGCCCCGCGTGGTAGCGGAACCCTCCTACGCCATAATCGATAATCTAATTCTATAAGCTGTCATCCAATCCATCCCCAGGATGACATCGAACTTTGACATGTCCAGATCTCAGTCCACTGGGTGGAGTAGAGTCCCCGAGATCTCTAACTCACAACCTCGACTTATCATCCTTATTCTCGCCCTAATCCCTAGGGGAGAACTCACATACAACGGCTCCTTTAAGGTCTCAACCTCTAAGCTCAACTCTCTCTCTATGGTCAGGGTTGTCCCAACCATGGAATCCATATCTTGTAGGCGAAGTCCTACAATCCTGGCTCGAATGGACAACTTCAGTCCATTCTCAAATCTCCTAACTTTGGCCATGTCTGTGGCCACGTAATCATCAGCAAACCGGACTAACTCTGTGAATCTAGCCACGTAGTCCATCACAGTCGTCGGTCCCTGCTTCAGCTCTAGGAACTCCTGAGCCTTCGCATGCCTCGCAGTCTCTGGAAAGTACGTACCCATGAACAACTCCCGAAATTCCCGCCCATGTCATCGCCCCAGTCTCTCAGGTCCTGCCCATCTCCACCATACCTGTGGCCTCGCCCCTAGCCGGGAATGCGCCTAACCCGATCCGGTCGTATCGGAGGTGATCTCCATAGCCTCCAGTATATTCTCAATCTGCATAAACCAATGGTTTGCCACCACGGCCCCCTCCTCGTGAACGCCTGAGGATGATGCGCTCTAAATCCTGGAGGTTACTAGACCTCGACTATTTCGCTATGCTCACCGCGCAATAGCAGCCGCGATACCTATCAGCCTAGCAAGGCCTCGCTGGATCAAATACCACTACCGGGGTCAAATGTCGTGGTCTCACTACCGCCCGTGACGACTTACGCCCTTGCCCTACTAGCCATCTACACAATCAACATGGCAGTCAATATACAATACAGTATCTCCAAGGCATAAACACAGCCCCGAGACACTAATCATACACAAAACCAGTGTATACATCAAGTCCCTGCATTTATGAAGCAATGCAGGACAATTTATCCACAATTTAAATCATTTTGATCAACAAAAATTTTATTTTTCCAAAATTTTGTCAAATTTTCTTTGATTTTTGCTTATTTTTAATTAATTTAATAAAAATTCGAAAAATTTTGTGACGTACGCGTCTCATGAACAAAGGTTCATAAACCGGGTCCAACGTGACCTTAAACAACACCGAGTCGAAAAACCAGTCAAAACCGAGTCGTGCATAAAACACCCAAATCGGCCCACGGCCAAGACCAGCGCGCCTGGGCGCTGAGCGCCGCTGTGGCCGTGTCGTCGGCCGAGACCCTGCCGTACCGCAGCGCAGGCGCCAGATCGTGGCGCCGCTTAGCGCCAGTCGCGGGCGCAGGGCGCTCGTGTCGCAACGCACGTGCCGCGCGCTAGTCGTGCCAGGTCTCCGGGCCGTCCCGCGATACCCTACCTCATGCCATCACCTAGTCACAATACACTAAGGTGTATTGTGATACAAACTTCCTCAGCTACCAGCCCTTCCCAGGTCACGATACACCAGAGTGTATTGCGATACACTCTGCCCCAATTATCAAGCCCCCGTCGCCACGATAAAACTATCGCATTCGACACACTTATCACCCTTACAAATACAATACAATCCAGCCTTCCAAAACCACCAAGTCACAATACAATAATTGTATTGTGACCCAGTGCCCTTGCCTAACAGCATGCCCAGACTGCACACTGCCATGATACAATAGGTGTATCGTGACACTCACTAAGCCATTCCAGTTTCACCTCATTGTACACAATCGAGCCCCAAGAAATTCAATATTGCAACACACTGCACCTCACTAAGTTTAAATCTTCGTAATACAATGATCAGATATAACACAAAATCTTTCCCTTGTAATACACTGGGCAAGAGCTCAACCGATTCTCGCGCATTGACCATTTTTCTCTTCATTATTCTTCTCCCTTCTTTTCCAAATATATCGGGAAAATTCTGAAAAAATACATGTTTGCATATATTATTATTATTTTTTTCTTCATTTTTCATTTCCACTCATTCCAGCTACTGGAAAATTCTGAAAAATATCTATACTTATATATATATATATATATATATATATATATATATATATATATATATATATATATATATATATATATATATATATATATATATATATATATATATATATATATATATATATATATATATATATTTTTCATTTACAATTTCAAATAAATTTATAAAATTCTATTTTTCTTCCAATTTTTTTTTCAATTTTTACAACTTGTAAAACCTTATAAAATTATTTTCTTCAATTCTCATCCAATAAATTTATTAAAAATTTATTTTTTCTTCATTTTCTTTTCCAGCTTTTGTACACCGGCACCACTCAAAAAATATTTTCTAAAATATTTTCTATTACATCCATGTGCTAATCACCAAGTAATACATAATCGATTCCATCACAACATGGTAAGCATACCATTCACACAATAATTCATCAAATTACACAAAACACACAAAACACGTGCATGTAGTGTTCTATTCCCGTGATTTCCTAGGTAATCTCATACCTAAACTCGACATCGAACCACACCTAGTGGTGATGTTCTTACTCGACTATGGCCTAAGCCCAAACTCCCGCCTCTAGGTTTCCACATACCCATATCCACATCAAAACCACCTAGTGGTCATGGATACCCAAAACCCGAGCTCCCTAGGTATTCCCAGATACCTAAGCTCGATAATTGCCGTGATCGCCTAATCCCGGGTCATTTGATCACCACAACTCGCTGAATACAAGTGGATGTCTGATTACCCGACGCCACTCGTAAAAATCAAGCAGAGTCTCCTTTGTACCTAGGAGCTCTACCCACTACAACACCCGCATGAAACCCGGGTCCCACAAATCCAATATAATCACAATGATTCAAATATGGATAAAAACGGCCTCTTGGGCCCATACTACAATACCCATAAAAACATACCAACTATGAATCCACTATATCCAATAGTTCTAAGAGATCAAATATTTTACTCTTATACAACATATATTAAAATACACGAATTCTAATACATGTAAACATCAGAAGAACCCTCAAAGCCACACTCCGGCTTTCTTCTAAATCTCGGTCTCTAGGACGAACCATCCCCTCGCACGCTCCCTGTACTTGTAAAATAATATCCCTCGACAGGGTGATCTAATGCTCAGTAGTGGAATCGCCCTAAGTGGGCTTCTCTCCACCTAAGTGCAGTGCAATGTTCCAAAATAAACACACATTCAAGCAAATGCATGATCCTACTTGAATGTCTACATGACCAACTCAGATCCCGAGTCCTCACCGACTCCATCACACTCGCCTAAGCCTCATATGAAAATTATTATTTTGTTTATTTGTTTGTGGACAACCCTCCGATGTGTATATATCAATTGGGCCGCTCTGACGATTGATATTTTTAATTTGGACTACCCTCCGATAATTAATATTTTTAAACAACCTCCGAATCAAGCTTAGACTCATTCATGCACTCACTCCTATAGTCATAGGGTGTCCCAATGGCATATGGAATGCATGTATGCCACTCCCCAATACAGTCTATCTACATGTAAATATATAAACATGCATATATTTACTAAACAATCACCCACACAATCATGTCATGTAAATTCTCATTTCATACATCAAAATTAGCTCACTACAATGATCAAACACCGAGCAATTCAACTTAAATCACTCGATCAAACACATTTTCACACAAAAATATATTTTCGTGTCACTATTCCTATGAACAGTAAAACCCTAGGGTTTACAGTTCTATCAATCAGTCATCAATTCATCGGTTCACTTTGTGAACTTGCATTTCACAGCCATTTCCAGCCTCATTCCAATCAATACATGATTTAAAGCATAATTTACACTATTGAAGAACCAAACAGTCCCTCACGGTTACGGGCTGCTCACATTGGGTTCAATAAATTAAATCAATTCGGTCCCAAGCTTTGGACTCCATCAAACGGCCGCTCATGCCCCAAGCCAATCGTAAGCATTGTAAAACACTTAAATAAAGTAAAAACCCAAGTAGGGAGAAACCCTAACTCTCGGAGTTTGAGGAAATTCCAACCGTACCCACGCAAGCTCCTCTGCGTAGAGCGCCTTCTTGTCCCGAAGACTGCCGATGGTCGAATTTGTCGTAAATCTAGAGAGAAGTCAGAGACCTTCTCTCTAAAACCACCATTTTTGTTTTTCCAACAGCTACTGGACCTCCTTTCTTAAATTCACGTTTTTTCCTTGGTTTAATGAAGGAGATAGGCACTGTTCAAGTTTTGTCCTTTAGTAACTTAAATCAATTTAATTAATTAATTCCCTTTTTTCTCCAGTTTTGACATTCGACACTATCTCGGCCGTTCATTTTCATCATTTATCTACTCATACCACTTATGGCACATGAGTATGTGTTATATGTGACTTTCATCGCATCGAAAATCTTTTTACGGCACCCGAACCGCGATGCCTCGAAAACGTACACCCGACCGCTCCTTAATATTACAAAATTTTACGTGCTAACTAGATTTTGAGACGATCCCAACGGCTGGAATCCGCTTCGCCATCCGTGATTTAGAGAATAAATTACGGATTTTTTTAGCTGAAATTTCAATTTTGTAATCGAAATTACGATTTTGCCCTTATTCCATAATTTGGAATTTCTCGGGTCTTACATTATCTCCCCCTGAACAACAAACCCTAGAAGTTGCTCCATATACACCTCCTCCTGAAAGTCGTCACGAAGAAATACATTCTTAATATCAAGTTGGTGGAGATCCCAATTATAAGTGGCAGCCATGGAAATAAAAAGCCAAACAAATGTTATCTTAGCAACAGAGGAAAAAGTGTCGAAATAGTCCACGCCATAAGTTTGGGAATACCCTTAGCAACAAGGTAGGCTTTCAATCGAGCAATGGATCCATCGAGATTAACCTTCTCTATAAACACCCAATGGAAACCGATGACTTTCTTCCCAATAGGTAAACGAACCAAGTCCCAAGTACCATTGTCAGTCAAAGGATCCATCTCCTCTATCATAGCACTACACCAACCAGGGTGAGCAGAGGCTTCATAAACCTTGTTAGGCAACAAAATAAAGTCTAAGGATGCAATAAAAGAATAAGAATGTGATGACAAGTGGTCATAAGAGCAAAATGAGGAAATTGGATTAGCACACTGATGTTTACCTTTAAGGAGAGCAATAAGAAGATCATCACTGAGAACTGGATATGATGTCGAAGCAGCTGGCGGAGGGCTCGAGACTAGGGGGTGTTGGCACCAAGTGTAGACCTGAGTGATAGGAGGTTTTACTTAAGCAAGGACATGAGCGGATTCGGAAAAGACAATGGGTGAGGCAAAAGTATGAATAAGAAAGTCTTATTCCTCCCCCTGACTCGTAACAGTAAACGAAAGGGAAAATTGGGGTAGTCTCAAAGAATGCAACATCAGTAGACATAAAGTAACATCGAAGAGTGAGACAATAACACCTATGCAATTTTTGAACACGAGAATATCCCACAAATATACACTTTAAGGACTTCAGATCAAGTTTAGAGACTTGAGGACAAACATCCAGAACAAAGCATGTGCATCCTAATACCTGGGGGATTATCAGGAACAACGGATTATTTGAAACAATCGTGTAAGGAGTACCAATTAAGAACCGGGCGGGAGGGCATCCCTGTTAATGAAAAAACAAGCTGTGGAGACTGCGTCAGCCTAAAAATGTTTAGGGACATTCATTTGGAATAAAAGGGCTCGGGTAGTCTCAAGAAGATGTCTATTCTTTCTCTCAGCTATCCCATTATTAGAGGTTGTGTCAACACACGTTCATGGAGAATCTATGCTACTGTAAATATGAAGGACTGAAAAGGTTCTGACAAATATTCCTTTACATTATCACTTCTCAATGTTTGCACAAAGACGTGAAATGTGTTTGAATTTCAGCACAAAAGGCACTAAAATGAGAAAAAAAAAACTCATAACGGTTTTTCATTAGATAAAGCCAAGTGACATGAGAGAAATCATCCACAAAGGTAACGAAATATTTAAACCTAGTAGGAGACAAAACTGGATAAGGACCTTAAACATCAAAATGAACTAACTCAAGTTAGTTGTGCCTGGCTTATTGACTCTAGGACACAAATGCACACGATGAAGCTTAGCATATTGACACGATTCACAATTCAATGAGGATATGCTAGAAAACTGAGGATATAGCTTCTTCAACAGAGAAAGAGAATGATGACCCAAGCGACAATGTAATTCGAATGGGGTAACAACCTGCAACAAGTACAGATTTCGCACCTATGTTTGCTGGGATGTAGAGACCCTGCACTCGTGATCATCTACCAATAACCTGCTTAGTCGAAAGATCTTGAATCAAACAATAATCAGGAAAAAAAATGAGATATTGCAATTAAGTGTACGAGTGAGTTTACTTGCAGAAATTAAATTAAAAGAGAAGTCTGGTAAAAACAAAACAGAGGTCAAAGTGATTAGAGAAGTCAAATGGATTGTCCCTGACCCAAGGACGCAAGATGTTAACCCATCTGCAAGGGAAACAAAAGAGGTAGAAGGGTGGGATTGAAACATAATAAATAAACTAGAATTACATGTCATGAGGTCGGTGGCTCTAGAGTCAATGACCCATGTGGAGGAAGATGAAAATAAAACATGTGTTGGTTTTACTTGACTCAACGAGTGTAGTGATAGAAGTAGATGCAGACTTAAGTGATTTCTGATAATGAACAAACTGAAATCTTCGGTTTTTATTCTGCAACTTCCTACAATTCCGGCTTACATGTCCTGGATTCTATCAATAATGACACACAATTCCTCTTGAGGGTTTATTGTTAGTCATAGAAGTAAATCTAACTCAAACAAGCCACTGAAAATTTGAAAAATACAAGAAAAATATGATCTAGCAAAGAAACGAACCACATTTCCATGAAAACACCACACTATAATGGATTTTAGCTCCCAAAACCTTAAATCACCTATTCATATCACTGAATCTTGAAGAAATCAAGAAAAAAAAGGAAGAAACCCTAGAAAACTAGGGCTGTCGGATACAAAAGTCTCTAAAGACCATTGTTCCGATGTTCGTACAAGGAAGGTGGGTGGGTGGGATCTTGGTTGGCAGTCGTCGATGCTGGTGGAGTAATCTAGTCGTTGGCAATGGCTTCACACGCCCCCACACATCGGCGTGTGGGGAACAAGACTGATCTGCATAGACTCACACGCGCCTCTTCCAGCCACCAGACTTGGTGGATGTGGTCGCTGGAGGCTGGTGCACCTCCTAGGGGGGCAGTGTCGTCCCACACTCTCCCAAACTGTGTTTCAAAAAACACACCTTTCGCCCCTAAGGTTCCTCCGAAATTCCGTCAAAAAAACTGTTTTTTTTCTTACAAATTCAAGCCCTGAGCTTTGATATCATGTAGAAAGCAAGACAAAAGAATTGGAGGAATGAATTGCTTGTGTTTTTCATTGATCCATTGTGAATATATATACGCAAAAGTCAATCTAACCTTACTAATAGACTACAACTCTATAAGACAAATTTCCTAATAGATTACAACTCTATGTGTAAAGTAGATATATGCTTTAACATGTATATTTAATTTTCTAAGCCCATTACATCCATAATTTACTGAAAATTAGATTCAACCTTTGGCAATAAAATGCAGAATCCATGCCTATAAAGGAGATGAAGCAGATAATTTATAAAATCTCTCAAGATGGACAAAAACAATGCTTACTCTCTGTCCATTTCTTCACCATTGTGGTTCTCTCAAATTTCTGATAAAGTATTTCTAAATTTTTTGTCGTCATCAGTTTATATAGTGGTGTGAGAAAAGGTCTATAAACTCTAGATTTAATTGTATGCTTTCTGCTACCTTTTTTTACTTGTAGCCACTGTAGTGAATATGAGCTCAAATGGAGTTTTTTTCTTTTTTTTTTTTGGAGGTATACAAATTTAGAATCTTGCAATTATACATGATTTTAAGGAAATTATTTACCTTCACCTTTATCTTCTTTTTTTCTATGCTTCCTTTCTTGAATATGTGCTCATATGAGGGTGGAGAAGACAAGAAACAAGAGGAAACAGTGGCTTTTCATGTTTTCTTGAATATATTGCATTTACTCATTCGGTTGGCGGGCCTATACTCTTAGTTATATAACTTGTATTGGTTGTGTTGCTTAAGAGCATGTTTGGTTCATGTTTTTTTTAAATTGTTCTTGATAACAGTTTTTGAAAACACAAATAACACCATTTTTGTGTTATCTGAAAACTCTTCTTGTTATCTGAATTTAATGTTTTCTATATTCTTTGTATTTTTCAAAAAACAAAAAAAAAAAAAAACAAACTGCGAACGAAACATATTTTCCTTGTCCTCCTTGTTTTTAAGAACAGAAAACAATTTTCAAAAACAAGTAGCAAAAACATGGCCTAAATCAATTTTGTTGCACTTTGCCTAAGGTGTCGTACTACTCAAAATTCCCTCATTATTGTACCCCTTCTCATACCTTTTGATTATGGGCATAATGATCATATCGATATTCTAATCACATATAAAAATAAAAAGTCCTTATTTTCTACCCAGATGTGTGTGAGAGTGGGGTGGGGGGGTGGGGGGGGGGGATGGGGCGTGTTTGTGACCTAATCCCTTCTCTTTTATGTATTTTTTGGAACCAATTTCTTCATAAATGAAAATGGGAAGTAGAAAATAATAAATCTTTAATCCTTCTAAGTTATTTATTCTCCTTTATTTAATTTCTTGTGTGTTCCATTCAAATTTATTGCTACATTTACATACAACTACAGTTTCTACCATCCAATAAAATATTAGATCCATATTACATTAAGAAAGCTTAAGCAAGATTTGTAAGTAAATCACATTCTCCAATCCACAAAGCTTCTTCATAACAGGCATTGTAGCTGGGACCTCCAACTGGAATGTCGAATCGACTGCTTAGCCCTTCGTGGTTAGTTGTTTTCGAGCCTCTAATTACGTTCTTGTAGCACAGTGAACTGAAACTGTTAGAAGCAATGGCGGTTCACCAGAAGCTGCATAAAACATATTCACCTTGTTGATTATTATTATTCATCAATCTACATAAAGCAGTGCGTTTACTAGTCAATTTTATGAAAAGGTGCATAAATGCCTCTACCGTATGTCTAATTTAGTCCCTGAGTTTTTTTTCGGTCCACAGGTGTCCCCGACTTTAATGTCAAAACTCATTTGCATAAATGGACAAACGGGAGCTACCCAAGTGGCGCTCCATTTTAATGGCGTTTTAACGTCAAACGTTTATATATTTGTGCAAGTCCGTGATGGTAATGTCATAAATGAGCTATAACACTAAATGTCGAGAGCACCTATGGATCTAAAAAAGCACAGGGGCTAAATTGGACAAACTATAAATCAAGAGCATTTATGCACTTTATCCCACTCAAATTTACTAGCAACAAATAGTGCAAGTTTTCACAGGTAGTTACAATTATCGCAATACTAACCAATTGCCACTACAACTACTACTTCTCGTGATATTGTACTGAGTTAATAATTATTCATATTACTCTTATCACAGAACAGTTAATGCTCTTTATTTTTCCTACATTTCAATTTAGGTAAAACTACGAGTTTTTTCTTTGTTTAAAGCACTTCTTGTGAAGTTATTTGTTGACCTTCCCTATGATGCCACATGATGATAACCTATATAAACCCTTAAGCTACTTAACCTTCGCATGGCATCTTGATGTTGAATCACCTAGTAGAGTTGCAATCACAGCAGTAGGGATCCAATGCTAGTCTAAATCACCTTTGTTGTAGATGTTCCTCTCATTGGATACATTGCAAGTCGATTGAAGATCTTGGTTCAATGTAGGGGTGTAAACGAGTCAAGCTACTCGTTAGCTTGTCGATCTCGACTCATAGAATACTCGAATTTGACTCGGAGTTAATTGAGTTCAAGTTCGAGCTCGAGCAACTTGTCGAATTGAGTTCGAGTATTACAATGCTTGACTCGAGCTACTCAAGAGCTTTATCGAGCTTTACTATTTTACTATTTTAGATCATCAATATTCAAAGAGAATTCAACATTTTCCAAAATTCGAGCTTAAATAACATATTGTTCCATTGAGATTAAAAAAAAAAAGCTACTTCTAATGAGTAATGCAAGTTACTTCATTTGTATAACATCCAAGACAAAGGAAAAAGCAAACTCTTCTAGATTAGCAAGATTCAAAGAGAATTTAGCATTTTTCAAGATATAAGCTTCTAATGTAGGATCTTTATTATTCTCTTATTCTCAAAACATGAGAGCTTCTTATTTGAGATCTTGGATCTTTCCTTATTCTATGAGGAAATCTACTAACGTAAATAAATAAGGAAACTACAATTTTGTTTTACAGTATTCTTTTCTGAAAGGAATTCTACTGAAATTAGTATTGGAACCAAATTTAGATATTGAAACTTTCTAATAGAACTTCCCTAGCAATCATACCACTGCATTCCTCATGTTCTTCCATTTTCTTTCCTATCTTATGGCAATCAACCAAATTCATTTTTGAAGATTTTGTAAACTCCTCTTCGAAATGAATCAAATTAATTATACTTCATGTAGTTTGGATGAGGGATTTATTTACTATAACTTAGGAATATTGTTATTAAGAAAAATAAAATATGGCTAAGTAGATTATGTTTTTGTCTATTTTTCCTCTTGTTTCTAAAAAAAAAAATAGATCTAAGATTTTTTTTATGACTTGTCATATTATTGATCATGAACAAAACCAGCCACATAAAAATTGATTAATTTGGATGAGAAATTTAATTAAATCAATAGGATTTGAAAACTAAAACTGAAATTCTACCACATATAACTACCGTTTCAACCCACATGATGCATGGACAAAACCCAAAGTTTTGAATTTGATAGCAAATGGTTGTGATGAAGATGATGAAGGAAAAACACACAGCGGAAGCATGGATCTAGCAATATGATTAAACATGCAACTGTATCTAAAATTCAATATTAAATAAAATTACCTATGTAGATTTGCAGATCCGTCAACTAGACTTCAGATCAGCCCACCAACCAAGAATCTACACCGGGCCGATTCACAAAGAACAAAGACGCAACCAACGATCTACACCGTTCAACTGCACATCAGCACCAGACCGTCCGATCTTCCAGATCTATCCTCGTGGGTGGTATGGATGTGTGTGGGCACAATGAATCGTGACAGAACTGAATCTTAGAACACTTAGAGAAAAAACCAAAGAATAGAAAATTCTTTCTTTTCTCTTGTTCTGTATTCTCAAAAAAAATGTATGAAAAACCAAAGAGAAACTAAACCCCATTACATCATGAATAACTAATCGCTCATATAATAAATTATATTTATTATAAATAACCGCTCATATAATAAATTATATTTATTATAAAAACTGCTCATATAATAAATTATATTTATTATAAATTTATAATTTTACATATATTTCCAGAATACTAAGTGGGACCCATGAGCACATAATTGCTAACAATCTCCCACTCGCTTCGAAAGTCAAACTCGAGCATAAGCCCAAACCATGTAACCCAACTTTTGTGTTCTATAGTTCCATTATCGAGGCGAGCTCCGCCACTTTCCCCGAGCCAGTTCCGGGATCCAACGGCTATTATTACTTAAGGCTCCTTATAATTGAAAAGCAATTATCTAACTTGCCACTCCACTAAAGGCCCAGAGTTGAACTCCAAAATTAATAATATTGATATATATATTAATTTCCTCCATTGTAAATACGATAATTAATTGATTATATTTTCTCGGTCATCAATTAATTATTTTAATCTCTTTGATTTAACAATTTCTCTAATGGATCAAATGCACCTGGCCAAAGGACTTCATTACATCCAAGTACCGAACATATCAAGAGGATATTTCATACAATTTCATTTTTTGTTTATTTCATAAATACCGGTAATAAACAATCACGTTCCCAAATCATCTAGGTATCGTCAAAATAGGCCTCACATATTGACAATCTTAAAGACCGATAATTATTCAATTACTCATTTCTAAAATAAACTCAGGATTGAGAGAAAAATAATAATCAAATATCACTCGGTATTCTAATTCTTCACGAATTTAACTTTAATCAAATCTTTCTTGATCTCTATCAACTAAACATAATCTCGCACCTCAATATTTTATAATAACCAAGATTGCATTATTTCATAAAATATTGCGCCTAAATACAAAGGCCCAACTTTATTCAATAACCGTGATCTTATTCATTAATTATGAGAACTTATGATCGTTCTCCATGGACGATCCATAGACCATATACCCAGATAATTAATCCGACCTTAATACAAAAAATACTAGTGTGCACAAGGTGAAACACTTCATTGAAATTTTATTAACACAGAAAATATAATAATTTTATTTGTTCTATACAAAGCTCAAATAAAAAACCCGCCTAGTCCTAAAATAAGTCCGGTAATTCCACACTCATAGAATCACACAATCTTTCATAAAACTTAATCGTAGAGCCTTTGTGAATGGGTCCGCTAGGTTTTCCTCCGACGCTTATTTTGGTAACCACTCCGTGTCTCTCGCTCAATGATGTCTCGGATCAAGTGGTACTCTCCTCTCAATGTGTTTTTGTTTCTTGTGATACCTATTCTTTGGACTGTGCTACGGCCCCACCGCTGTCACAAAGAAAGGGTAATGGGCCGACCTGCACTGGGTATCACCTGAAGATCCATAATGAACTTC
Organism: Tetrastigma voinierianum; assembly: GCA_016808115.1. Classification (NCBI taxonomy): domain Eukaryota; kingdom Viridiplantae; phylum Streptophyta; class Magnoliopsida; order Vitales; family Vitaceae; genus Tetrastigma; species Tetrastigma voinierianum. The sequence goes on along the minus strand of JAEQBH010002524.1, from coordinate 140,690 downwards.
TTCAGCCACACAAATTTTCCTTAGTCGCTCGTGTTGTTAACATATTCAGCTTCGTGGTGGAATTCGCACACACGTCCGCTTAATACTCCTCCAACGTGATGTACTTCCACCATATAGTGTAAAACACATAAACTGCAGGTAGATTTCTTGAGTCAATATCCCTTGAAGTTCGAGAAACTGCGGAAACCAATGGTTTCTAAACTCCCACCGGAATATACTAGCATATAATCTCTGTTCTCCTTAGATACTTAAGTATATGCTTTACTGCAATCCAGTGTTCTTCACCGGGATCAGATTGATACCGGCTTACAACTCCCACTGCATAACAGATATCTGGCCTGGTACATAACATGGCATACATGAGACTACCTACAGCCGAGGCATAAGGTATCCTACTTATACGCCTTCTGCCGAGTTTTTGGTGATTGTCTTTGTATGATGACTCCATGTCTAAAGGGTAAGGATCCCTTGAATTTTCCATGTTAAACCCGACAAGAATTTTATCAATATATGAGGTCAGATAAGGCTAAATAACCCTATTCTTCCGGTCTCGTATAAGTTTGATTCCAAGAATATAGTTGGCTTCTCCCCAAGTCTTTCATATCAAACTCCGTTTATGCAACCAATCTCTTACACCCGACAACACTTGTTTGCTGCTTTCCGACAATATGTCATCTACAAAGGACTAGAAAACTACCTTCAGGTTTGGATTCTTTTGTAACACAAGGTTCATCAGGGCTTTCTCAAACCAAAAGAAGCAATGGCCTGATCAAACCCGATGTTCCATGATCCGGATGTCATAAGTCCATAAATGGACCTTTGCAACCCTGTAATACCACGTGTTCTTTGCCTCAGCTTTGAACCCTTCCGTTGTCGCATGTAGATGTCCTCATTTCTTAAATTGCCATTTAAAAAGGTCATGGACATCCATCTGCCAAATCTCGTAATCGAGACTAGCAGCTACAGCTAAAAGAATCCGGATAGATTTAAGCATGGCTACTGGCGAAAAGGTTTCTTCATAATCTATCCTGGGTATAGCCTTTCACACCAATCTAGCTTTCAAGGCTTCCACCTTCCCATCCGATCCCTCTTTTCTCTTTGTAAATCCACTTACACCCTATTGGTTTTACCCCTTTGGGTGCCTCTACAAGAGACCAGACTGAATTGGAATACATAGATTCCATTTCACGGTCCATGGCCCACTCCTGTACATCCACATCTTCCAGTTTTTTGTAATTGATGGGATCATCTTTCACCGTCAATAGCAATAACTTGGTAAGACTCGCCTAGGCAAGACATATCTCGTGTGCTTCCGCCTTACTCTATCACTACGACGAAGCTCCACCGGGTTGTGGTTCATTGTTCTCGAGCCTCGTAAAGGTACTAGTTCCTCTCAGATCGGCTCTTCGGTTCTCGGGGTCTCCACATGTGATTGGATCTTGTTCCACCGGGGTTCCACCTGCTTGTTCACCTTCTGCACATTTTTCCTTTGAACATGCATAGGAATGAGTGGTATAGAGGCCAAGACACTGGTGGGAGCCCGGGCTTGTTCTTGAGCCGAGTCAAGCTCCTCAAGAATTATTTACTTTGCCTGAAATTGCTTATATGCTCTCTCCTCCAAAAGCCGTGAGTACTCACAATAACCTTTTATCCGAAGACTATAAATAGTCCAATTCTCTCAGCCTTAGTAGCCAATAAACATGCAAACCTCAGACAAGATCTAACTTATATTTGGATCCTTTTCTTTAAGACATGAGCACCCCATATTCGGATATGGCTTAAACTAGGCTTGCGCCCTTTCCACAATTCCGGGTGTCTTAGGAACCGATTTTAAGGAACTAAATTCAGAAGATACATTGCAGTTTCTATGGCATATCCCCAAAACGATATAGGTAGAGATGAATAACTAAGCATTGACCTCACCTATATCCTCAAGATTTATTTCTTCTTTCAAGTTTTAACTCCATTTTGTCAATGTGTGCTGGATGGAAGGTGAAACTTATCCCCTCAGTCAAGTAAGACTTAAACTCTCCGTATAGGTATTCACCTCACCCCTGGCCAGACCGGCTCTTTGATATGGTTCTGTAATTGCTTCTTCACTTCAGCCTTATACTCTCAAATTTAGGAAAGTTTCGCACTTTTTACACATTAGGTAAATATATCCCATATCTTGGAGTAGTCATCCAGAAGGTGACAAAATACTCATACCCTCCTCCGGTTTGACATTTATCAGTCCAAGACATCAAGATGCACCAATTCCAATGGTTGGTCAAAGGGGACATCCTTTGGCTTTAAAGGGCCTTTTGGTCATTTTACCTTCCAAACAAGATTCACATACCGTATAGGTTCAAAGTCTGTAGTTAGATCCCACTTTTACTAAACCATGAATCCTATTAGGATTAATATGACCTAATCGCAAATGCTGCCAAAGGTAATGCTTTTCATTTGAAACTTCTTCTTGGCTAGTGGATCATGCTTATCAACAATTTCTAATTAAACATCAGGACATAGGACTTAAATAATAAAGACCATCTATCAAATCACTAAGACAAATAACCTGGTTGAACTTATTGTACAAAGGAATTAAATTCCACCGTTAAACCTTGTTCAAATAAACAACTACCGTAAATTAAATTCCTTTTAAAATCCTGGCATATATAAACAAGCCTAATTAAAACATAAAGTCCTATCATTATTGAAAATAATTCTACTTGTCCTAATGCTTTAACTAGACATGTTCCTCCATTCCAAGCCTCAAAACCTCCTCGTCTCTCATTCCAACCAAGCTTAGCTCATTCAACGCAAAGAAAGTAACACATGGTTAGTGGCTCCTGAATCAACGATCCATTTATCATTATAATTCTCCACTAAACAAGCTTCAACCACATTTAAATTACTCCATACCTTGCTTGGGCAACTGAGGGCAATTCGTCTCCAATGACCCTTCCGTCCTCTAAGACTGGGGCACTTGCCTTCTGGGCTTCTTCATACGGTGGTTTTTGCAATCAAATTCTACCTTCTCATTGTTTTATTCTTTTCCCACCCTTAGGTTTCCCTTTCGCTTGAAAGTGTAACCTCGCCTCATATGAACACCGGGCCGACTTCCGAAAGCCCGGCATCTCAAGTTCATGCATCAACCTGTAGGAGTTAGATCCATCTTGTTCATATTATAATTAACCCTTAAACTGAGTAAAACGATCAGGTAGGGATTCAAATATGAAATCAATTTGGGACCTTTGCTCCATCTTCATCCCCAACACTTCAGCTTGATTGAGATGTGACATCATTTTCGTACAATGATCCCTCACACTTCACTATTCTAGTGTTCATTATAGCCCTAACCGCAGCCTCTGCCTTAAAGAACTCGTTGATTGTGCAACATCTTATCGAGAGTCCTGGATCATTTCTCGCTTCCACTCGGTAGCGAGATATCCGTCCTTTCAAATGACTAGCAACACTGGCAAGAATATAGCAGCGAACTGATATATTTGCCTTGTCCCAGCTTCATGTCTTTTCTCGACTCGTCGATGCATTTGCCGCGGCTCATCGGGCTGGGTGGTTGTGACAAACTTTTTCAAAATCCGTAACAATGTACGTGCTGGCTTTCCATTCACTATAATTATTTCCATCCATGCTTTTGACTAAAAATCATTGCAAGTGGGTTAAATGATGCCATTTTCTCGAAAAAAATACACACTAGTATTAAACGTAATATCTTACAATAAACATAATCTTAAATTTAGTTAATCCCAAAAAACTATTTTCTTTTATTGTAAACAATTATTTGGTTTATTATAGACACTTACTGGGCAAGATATTTATAACAACCAAATTTGATCATGAAATGATTAGTATCCCATTGTTGGTTCCCAGGAAAGATGGGAGTCACAAGCGGACTACTTAAATCCCACCTTCTTAGACAGAACTTTCCTAGATAATACATAATCATTTCACTCTAATTGTTTCAAAACTTTGGGCACTTAATAAAAATATCATAGCCTCGTGGGGAGGGTAATAATTAAATTAAGTTTGAATGTTTTTAACCATTGTTTTAATTTCAAAATTATCTTTAATATCCAAGATTACTTGACGCTGGCCGATCAATCTTATTAAAAATTTCAAACTTAATTCGAGGTCTAATCCAATAAAATCCAACCATGTTTATCCGTTTGGGGCATCACATGATCATTTTATTATTAGACCCAATAATGGAGCCCTTAGGTTTAAAATTAATTAAATTAATTAAAACCTTCACCATTCAATATTTTAAATACGTGGATTTTCTAAAATTATTTCAAAAAAATAAAATAATTTTTCCATAATAATTATTAAACTAGATAATAGAATCATAATAATTATTATGCACATGTAATTATCATTGATGCAAATTTATATGGCACCACCTATTCTATATGGCATGTTATCACATAAAACATGTTATAAGCATATAATTTAAACCATTCACAAAAGCATTAATTAAATAACCCTAATCCATGGTTTTCTCCTAAAAATTAAAATTACCTATTACAAATATCCTATGTTCTAAATTCAATTATTTTAGCTTTACAAAGGCATAAAGGCCCAAACTAAAATAAATTAAAACCCTAAAACCCTAACATGTTCTAATTTGAAGGGCAGTAGGCCTACCAGCCCACCAAATCAAAACCGGCCTGTGGAAGAACCACCACGCACGACGAGCCACCACGGTTTAGCCGCAAACGACCGCACGCCCCCACGCGCCCAAAGACTATCAAATGAGGCCGAGGACCACGCTGCCAGCAAACTTCCACCGGGCTGTAGCGCCGTGGGATCGACGCCCTGGCACCGCCGATCCCGTCCGATGCCTCCTCCTCCTCTAACGTTTACCTGGTCAATGCCTCGAGATGGTGTCCGCATCTTCTCCCATTTCCAAATAATGAAGGGTGTACAGATTTACAGGATTTGAAATTTAAAATTACAACTATTTTTAATTAAAAAAAAATGTAAATAATAAATAAAACCAGGAAGGAAACCTGATCTTATGACCAGCCTCCCTGTTACAAACCCAAAAATTAATACAATCAAAAATCTACCATGGATCTAGGGCAAACCATTAAAATAATACATCCATTCATAAACAAAATCATAAATTAATGTGACGAATCATGCGATCTAACAACAAATGTAACCTAGGTGCCATATACTAAATCAACATCAAAATTACATGCATTATCAATACCTAGATACACATATCTAATCATAGCATGCTCGATACTCAATTGAAGGAAAACACACAAATGAAGCATGGATCTAGCAATATGATTAAACATGCAATCGCATTCAAAAATTCAATATTAAATAAAATTACCTATATGTAGATTTGCATCCGTCAACTAGACTTCAGATCAGCCACCAACCAGCACCCACACCGGGCCGGATCTACAAAGAACAGCACGCAACCAACGACGACACCGTCCAATTCCACAGACAAGAATTGACCGTCCGATCTTCCGCATCTATCCTCGTGGGTGGTATGGATGTGCGTGGGCACAACGAATCGATCGTAGAACCTAATCTTAACACTTAGAGAAAAAACCAAAGAATAGAAAATTCTTCTTTCTCTTGTTCTGTATTCTCAAAAATGTATGAAAAAACTCAAAGAGAAACCTTAAAACCCATTACATCAAGGGAATAATCACCATATAATAAATTATAGTATTTATTATAAATAACCGTCTGATATAATAAATTATATTTATTATAAAAACCTGCTCATATAATAAATTATATTTATTATAAATTTATAATTTATACATATATTTGAGAATACTAAGTGGGACCCAAGAGCACATAATTGCTAACAGATGATTCTTTTGAATGTGAAACATCATGCATGGAGAAAAGTTTTTATAATTATAAAACAAGGATTATGATATTAATGGTTGAAGTTTATCTAAGAGAACAAGTTTATGGAGATCATATTAAAGGCAATGCTATTATTTTATGAAATTCAAGAAAGGAAGGACAAAGTTGAAGACTACAGAAACCTCCAAGGATGGGATTGCTTATGTACTATCACAAGGGTTTGCTAATTTGCTTTAACAAACACCCCCAAAATTGTAGATAGAGGTCTCGAACCCAAGACCTCCTGCCAGACCAATCTCTAATACTATATTAAACAACCAACTTTCCTAAAAGCTCAAGCTTGTAGGATGTGGGTGTAATATGAATATCATACCTTTACCAAAATCGAATTCAAGTTTTTGTTGATCAAAGCTTAGTAATAGAAAAGCAGAGAAGGAAATGAAATATTTTAGGCTTGTAGTTGGGTTGACCTACCCTAAATCCACAGCAGGGTTGAGGCTCTGCCCACAGTCATATATAATATCAGATTGCAAAATTGTGGTTTCTCCAGTGAGAAGATTTACTTCCACCTGTGACACCCAAAGTTGAATTAGTGTAGTAAAACTAGAAGCATGTTTAAGCATCACAGCCTAGTCTCCTCCATGTTTACCTGAATAACACCAATTTAATTTTAACAAAAGTACTAATGAAATTAATTCAAGCAATCTTGAAGAACTTGCCTCAGTCACTGCAGCACCATAGTTTCGGTATCGCATGGAAGAATAGTGAGGTACATAGTAAGAACTTGCTGATAAGTTCACAGCTTGACTTTGTGCCTGCATTTTGATTAAGTAAAAGAATAAAATATATATATGTTCCATTACACATTGTTTTTGCATAAATCCATATAAGAACTCTTCTTTAGTTATAAAAATAGCAAGAAGAATACTTTGCCTTAAGCTCAATGCCTAAGATAACTATAAAAATTTATATAATCATGTAGTCAACCCAACCCCATTTCAGTTAATCAACTCTGAACACAAAATGATCAATGTTGTCTCCTGATATCACTATAGGAGTCATAGTTTTGAACATTGTAATGTGATGCTTTTTTTCATCTTCGAGAAATTACCACTGATGACTTCTTCTTTTTTTTCTTGTTTATGAATCCCTCATGATGCCCTTTCAATACCCGAGAATTGATTTTTGCAAAACAAATATCACAAAATCTGGGCAATACATCCAGAAAAACACTTCTCTAATGTGCATGACTCTCCCAATGGAATCATAGGATGCCATCTTAGTTATGAGAAGTACATGCAAACAAGGGTTTCATGCTTTCAGTCAAAGCAAATTGTAAAACCCCAACCTGATTGAATGTTATAATAGTAGTTTTTGAACTGATTAGAGGTCCAATGATAGAAACGAGGGTAGATTAGAATTTAGAACGCTCCGGACGCCATTTGGGCATAAAGTGAAATTTTTCGAAATTTTCATCGATGCCCTAACGAATAGTAATTTTCCGCTATATCCGATGGAGGGGTTTGTAGAGGGAATTGCTAAGAAATTTCAGTTCCTAAGTGACTTTGAACTGATATTTAGAAGAGAATTGAGATTTTAGCGTGAATATGATTTCCGGGACTGGAATTTGGAGCATGCGCTGAAATTTTTGGAACAATAAATACGAAATGTCCGAAATAATCATAGAGCTCCAACGAAATGAAACTGAGTGAAACAGAGTCCGTTTCTTGATAGTTTTCAGCGATCCGAACGTAATTTGATAATATGCTATTGTCCGGTTTCCTATTTTAATGATTTTACATCCGAGCTTCGTGATTTCAAAGCCTGAATCCACTCGTGCAAGAATTTAATTAGAATATTTCAGGTCACTTGGTTTAGACGACCATAGAATATTTTTTGACGCTTAATTGTTATAAAAGCAAACTAAGGCGAAAAGGAATAAAAAATCGATAAAATGCAGATATTTTCTTGTGAGAGCCAATCAAAACATTTCTTAATGGCTAAGTTAGTTTGTGACTCATTAGAATGGACTAATGAGATTCATACTAAATGCAATTTTGGCAAAGTGTAGTTAAAAGCTAAGTTCAAGGGACTTAATTGCAATTTGGCAAGTGAGGGTCAAAGTCTAAATTCAAAAAGTTGAACTTTTACTCAAATAGAAGAGGGCTCGCCATGAGAAAAGAGAGGAAGAAAAGAGAGAAAAGAAAGGGAAGAAAAGAGAAAGAAGGGAGAAAACCGTGGAGGCTAAGGTGGAGCAAAGGTTCGTGATTTTTCTTCTTCTTCAAGCTCTTCAAGCGATTTCCAAGTGGTAGCAAGAGAGAAAAGCCAAGGAAACACAAGAAACAAGTAAGTTTCTAATGATGGGAAAGTTGGATTTTAATGTTTTTCATGCCTAATGCTTTGATTTTCTTGTATGGATGTTAGAATTTGGGTATTTAAGGGTTGGAATCATGATGACTTATAGAAATCGGTGTTAAAACGGACAGGCTAGATTGAAAAATCAAGTGAGCGAACGGTGCCAGTATTTCACACGTCAATTTTGTGATGACATGCTGGAATCAAGTGTGGATTTATGAAATTAAGGTATAAGGCATTGGATTTGAGTGATTAGAGTGAAGAAAATGGAAGAACAAAATGAAATATGGTTTGTGCATAATTCGGCCAAAATGGATATGAGAGGGGTTAAGGGTAGTTTGGTAATTTCCATGTGTTTTAGGGTGAATCTTGACTCTAAAAATGCATTGGAATTGGTTAGAAAAGAAAAGGATTTGAATTGAGGGCATTAAGATCATGCTGTAAAGTAAAGGAAATGTTGTCAAAATTTCTATAAACCCATGTTTTTGTTTTGGTTATAGATTGCTAGAATCATCCAAATGAATGATTCTAATTGGTAACAACCATAAGAGATGTGGATATTAAATGCATGTATGAACCAAGAGCAAATTGTAACTCTAAGGCTCCCAAATATGGACTGAAAGGTGAGCTCGTGTAGCTCACTGATTTTGCTCTGTTTTGGGTATCGTTGTAGTGTTTTGGCCATAAGTGAAGTTTCACTCATCCAAATTGAGTGATTCAAAATTCTGGGTAAAATAAACTTCTAGGGGAAAAAGTTATAGGAGGAAGTGCATGCAAATTGTAACCCCAAAGTGCCCATAAAATTTGTCAAAGGGGAGCTATGTGCAGATTCTGTTCTACCAAATTGAGTCATCTAGATGTAAAATACAATAACTTGAGTTTTGGTGATCCAAATTGGGTGATTCCAATTGGAGAAGAAACCTTATAAACCATAGCTTCAAATAAGTGAAGAAAAATTTCCAATTTATGGAGTAAGACCCCAGAAATCAAGGATAACAGTAGGTGATTCAGTGAGTAAACCAAATTGGCATCAAAAAACATAACTGTATTATGTGGTTGAGGGCCTAGAGAAGGAATTTAAATTGAAAATTTAAAGAGATGTCACATATAAAGGACTGGTCTGGAGAGTTTAATAATTTTTGAAGACCTTTTGAATAATTTTTGGGTCATAAAGTCTATAGAGTATTGTTGGAAAAAGGTTGGTCAAAATGAGTGGTTTTTTTTTGTTATGGGCTTTTTAGTGCTCAAGGGTAATTTGTTCATTTGGATTTAAATGAATGTGTATGGTGGATTAAAATGGAAGTTATGTAGTTGTGGTTTTCTTGAAAAAGGTGAAAATGACTATCGGACGGGAAACGGGAATTCGACGGGAAGCAAGCGGGATTGAGCGTGAACTCGTGGAGTGTAAAACCGATTTGAAAAATTGAGTTTAAAGTGAAAGATTTTTAAATGTTAAATGAAAAGTTTAATGTAAATGTATATATATGTATATTAAATATGTATGCATATGTTAAGCGCATTATGAAAGTTTAAAAAATGTATAAAGAATGCATATGTGTTTTAATGATAAAGTAAAGGATTTAAATGGAATTATAAATGTATTTTGGAAGAAATGTTTTATCGAGTGGTTACCCTAACCCCATATGACTGGTTATGACCGAGTATCACCGAGGTACCTTAAGCGTGTAAGGATACTTAGAGGGTAGTTATAGGTTACTAACTGAGGGAGGGAAATAGGTGTTTGTAGTGAATATCCTACACGCGATAAGGCCATGCATGACCGAACCCTATGCAAAGCGTGAGTTTCTCCGCAGCAGAGTGGTTATGACCGGAATGACTGCCCCTCACCGCCGCATTCGAAAATCGCTCGTGTGTTTATTCTCTAGGTTCCATCAAAAAGAAAGAAATAAAGAAAGAAAGAAAGAAAGAAAGTTTAAGGCATAAATTAGTTTTTAATTGTATAAGTATTTATTACTTTGATATATATTGAAAATGTCAGGAGCAAATGAAATGTACACTCACCGAGCTCCTTTAGCTCACTCTTTCCATATGTTTCCAAAAACATTTTCGTGACCCAGACAGGTGCGCGCCGGTAGAGTATCCTCCTCGCAGAGTGAGTCGAGCCATCGGCGAGACGATGCTCGTGAACTCAGACATAAACATTTTGCATATTGTATATGTTGGAAGATTTTGTCATGTATATATGTATATATATGTATATATTTGAAAAGGAACTACGTGGGCTTTTATCCTCGCGATGAGGTACGAGGCGTCGACTAAGTCCGGCTCAAGCTCTCACCTTTGATAAAATGTGTATGGAATAGGAAGAAGGTTTGAATGTTTTGATGATTTTAAGTAAATAAATGTATATGTATGTTCCATTGTGTTTGATCAAGGTAATTTATGAGTCCTTAATATGGAAATTGAAAATTTGAAGTTTAGAAGTATTTTTAAATGCTTTCTACTGTGTTTTGTAAATTTGGGAAAGTCCGACAAATGTAGAAACTCACGATTTTCTCTCGAAAATCTAAGTGTTTGAAAAAAAAAAAATTTACCACTTCACTCAGATATTAAAGAGGCAAGGCTGATTGTAGGCGGCTTCGCTTCCATGGACGGACTGGACAGTTCGGAGTAAAAGTTTATCTATCTGTTGGAGTGCTGGGAGGTCCCCTCGGGTTCATGAGGTTAATCCGGGTCGGGATCCTTCACAAATAAAGTTTCATTTTTGGTTCTAGGATTGCAAACAATCAAATATCCAACAAATAATCAAGGGAGTTAAGGAAAAAATTGAAAACAATCCATAATCATATATGCACTCATCCATGACTCCAGATTTTGAGAGCTCTTGTGCTGTCTATCTATTTTCATGCTAAAAAGCTAATTACTTATATGCCCATAGATGCGACACATTCAAAATGGGATTTTACAACCATCTTTAAAGTTTATACTCACAATAGTAGAAAAGCATGATGAAAAGAACCTAATTTTATAGTCAATTTATGAAAAAAAAGTCACTGACTCAACAAAGAATGGAAATATTCTCTCTGTTGATATGAAGCACCACAGATTCAAACTATGTCCAAAACTTAATAAAGGGGGCATGAATTTATCAAGTCATTCAACCCTTAAAGGCAAGGTAACAAAGAAAATGTGAAATAATCCAAAATTACACATGATTACCTGAAGAATTAATGTGCTCCATTTAACAAAACCCATTTGCTCCTGCAATTTTTCCTTGATCGGAATTAGTCTTTCAACCAACATATTGCAGCAGAGTCTAATAGCTTCACATATGGATTCTGATTTAGTGCTTCCAGCAGTAAGTCCTCCCTGTTTTAAGCTTAAGGTATCTGCTGAAGGACCCTTTGGTTTTCTCCAAAAGCCTCCCATTTCATCACACTGAATTGAACTGAGAGCAAATGCAACCATCTGTTTCACCTTTGTCCACAACCCCTGGCCCAACTCAATGCCTCTAACTTCAACAGCAACAGATCCGTCACTAAGAATGCTTATTTTCCCTGGAGTTGGTGTTAATGCAACTTCATGCACAATTGGTACCCGAGAAATACCCATTTTCTGCCATTTGTTGCACGTATTAAACTGCTTTATCTTTTCAGTCCTTTCTTTAAAGCTAGAAGATATAGCCAACTTATTCCAGATTGATGGTAAAGTGTATTCAACAGGTTCACCTGCACTGCCCTCAAAGAAAAAAACGAGGCTGTTGAAATTATGGAGGTTTTTGCTTCTCACAGAGTCCACATCCAGGGAAAGAGTAGCTGCAACGTGTTCAATTACTGCTTCAGCAATAAATGTAGCTTGTACCTCCCCAGGGCAGTTGATTGCTGATTTGGATGAATGGCTTGTTTTAGTATAATCTTGGTATCAAAAGATAAAGCACCCCAATCATACTTCTTAAGGGTTTGACTATGATGAGGCATAATTGGGCTACATCTACAGATATTCCCGCATTGATTAATATATCAAGGTGTAAGGTAGTAATTTTGCCATCAGATTTGAATCCTACACTGTAGGTAATTTTCATTGGATGTCTTCCTCCAGCTATTATCATATCAGTTTTGCGATTCATATATATTCAGATAGGGTGCTAGAATTTGTATGCAGCAACTGCACATGCTGTAGCAACCTAAGACATCATAAGTGAGTGCTTTCACTAAGAAGCCATTATCAAGGAAAAAGAAGCAGCACGAAAGCTAGGCCAGTAGAGGAAACATAATTAGATCAAGGAAGAACATGTGTCTAATTCTCGGTGTGTGTGTTTGTGTTCCTTTGTATTTTTCTTCAAAGGGCATTGCTCTTAGAGACAAACACGCAATGTAATCATCAATTATATACTCACAGGCATTGCTTTGAAGCCCTTTCCACCAAAACCACCTCCAACCCTTCTTGTGATCACACGAACATTATGTTCAGGGATACCAAGACATCTTGAAATTGTAGTATGTGCAAATTCAGGCATTGTGTTGTGATGAACTGTAAACCACAATGCAGTTATCTTCATCTGGAATTGCAAGGGCAATTTGTGTCTCCATGTAGAAGTAATACTGTGACCCGAGTTTGATCTGGGAGGATATTTCAGAAAGTATTTATCATAAAGCCAAAAAAGAACGACAAAACATATTATACTAGGAAAAAGTTGTATAACAAGTAAATGAGACATACTTCAGCAGAAAGAATCTTGTGATCAGCTTCAGCCATTCCTTTCGAGAAATCACCAACTTGTTTTGGTTTAAGGGGAGGAGGAACCTCAAAAAAACTCGACTTCCTGACAACCTCTTCTACTGATAAAATCGGTGGTTCCAGATTTTGAGTATCATAATCAACCACTACATGGTCTGCAGCACTATCTGCATGCTTCTGTGTATCTGCAACCTATACATGAATATCAGTGACTAAGACGGGAATCTTAGTTCATAAAGAAATCAAATATGTTTATAATCAGCCAAATAAAACTCACACACGCATGCACGTGCACACCCATGTGTGGACAAGAAAGAAAGAATCATTGTATTACCATAAAAGCAATGTACTGTCCGGCACATCGAGTAAATTCATCAGCAATAGTGCTCAACCCAATCTATTCTTAACGCCTATGTTCTCCCCAGGAATATCTTTAAAAGAAATAAGTCCACTGACTCCATCTACTACTGATTCAGGCCTAAGTTTGATACCCTTTACTCGAGCAAAAGGCTTTGTACCGTAAATGAAAGCCCCGTGTAGGCAATTTGTTTGGAGAGGGAATATCATCTACATAAACAGCTTCACCTACATAATTGGTTAACTCATGTAATTTGTCTGAGAACAGAAAAAAGAACAAAGAACAAAGAAGGGATAAATTTTTAAAAATAAACAAAGAACAAAGGCTGGAATAATGGATACATATATGGAAAAAGGAAATACGAGGGAAAAAACAAAAAAGAAAAGTAGGGAAAATAAAGGCTCCTTTTGGATCTTGAAAAGTTTGGGAGAAAGTAAGAAGGAAGGAAAATAGAAAGGAAATGGAAGTCAAGAAAAAAAAAAGGGAAAAAAAAAAAAGAAAAGAACAAATATAAATTTAATAAATTTTTTGCACATGTTTGTCTAAAATTCTTTTTCTTCTTTCCTCTTCTATATAAAGAATGAAGAATTTGAAAATGTATAAACTCTTCATAATTTGCATCATATTTGACATTCCTTCATATGTTGTATGAACCAAATGATGCTACCCATAGGGGTCGGAAAGAGTATCGATTTCCCTGAATATAAAGCTCAGATTAAAAATTAATTCCTCAAAAGAAGAAATATCAAACACCAAATATCATCAATATAAACTTGATCATAAAAATGAACGGAAAAAATAAATTTAAGAATATGGCCAAACATTTACAACTAGAAAATCATATTGCTCTATACTTCGAGGGATCAATAAAATAAATTATCTTTAACTAGTTTCATTTCTCCTGCTATGTCAACCAACATCAGAAAGGTACTAGAAAAAGTAAAATAAAAATTAAACATATAATTAACTCATGAGCATCATAATATGAAATTACATATAACGAACCAGAAGCTTGGATGGCAACTCCAGACTTTGCAATAGGATCACCAACTGGATGGTATTGTCTATTCAATTCCACTTCCTGCTTTGAAGAAGATAGCAAGGTTGGGATTTTACCATGATCTAACTGCTTTGCTGGAGACAGCAAAGGACTATATCCATTCATATAACCATCAGGCAATTCAACATTAGCCTCAAAGTCAGCAGTTGTAAGAAACTAGTAAGAAAAATCTATGTCAATGACTGAGGTATCAGATTGAAGTGTCATCATCAGGTACCACAATGGCTCCAAGTAATTTAACAGCTACATATAGGACACCAACACTTAGCACTTTTCCAGTAAAAAATTCTTCAAAGCAAACCGACAGTTACTTAAAATAATGCCATTAGAAGTTGTACAGTGAGAAACTTTAGCCATTAAAGCAGCATTTAAATAGGGCAAAGCATTTCCTAAGGGTTGTGGTGCAGCTCGATATGTTTCAAAGAGTAAATTCATCCTAGTCCCTAAAGAAATGCCCATAAGCCTATTCCAATCTGGGATTTTGACACTTAGGAGTATACTTTTTGAATCTAACTTCGGCCTTCTCAAGAACTCCTCCATTGTAAGCTCTTTGCTTTTGAGGCCATTCATTATATTTACTAATGAACCTACTGCAAGAAGTACTGTCGCAATATCAGAGGGGAAATGATTCCTTCAGTACATCACCAATATTCCCACCTAACCAGAATACCGAAGTTCTTTAATAACCCTGAAGCAACTTTTCCATATGGTCAGCAATTCTTTATAAACCATGTTTTCCTCTCGTAGAAATCCATGTTGGTTGTATCTCCTTTACAAACTTCCACAAATTTTCGAGATTGTTACGTTTACTCCAATGTTTATACCGTGAATCATCCCTTCTAATCATGTACACCAAGGATATATCTTAGATCAATATATTTGTTTAGTTTCACTTCCTCTTATAATAACCCAAACCAGTTGTTACTAATAACTACTTGAATCTATCAATTTATTTCATCCTCACTGTGAACCTGTGAATTTTTGAAGTTCCTCAATGTTAACAGGACTAGACCAGGAATATCTACAAGAGGCTAAAAGCAATGAAGACCTATTTTCACTTTTCAAGAACTGAGGAAATGTACAAACATCACCATTATGCTTATATGAGGGTAAGCTGCTCAATTTCACGTCTTTACCATCTCCCTTTCTCCAAAAGGAATTCAACCCCAAATCCTCCATATCAACATCTGCTGCAAAACTTTTACATTCATCAGCGATGGGGCGATACCCAAGATAGCTACGAGATTTCTACAAAGGCCTTTTCAAAATTTTCCGTAAACCTTTCAACTTGGAAAATCCCAAAGGGGGCTTTAGCTTGGGGTTTTCTCAGCATTGACAAGAGCCAAGAAGAGTGACATGCATATGCCCCAGAGGCCAAAGCCACACCGAAGCATGGAATCCAGAGAACCTTTCATGAATTGGGTGGAAGCCATCTCTGGTGTTCCCAATACCTTCAATTGTCGTAATTGAACATCCATTTATACTACAAAGCAAGGTAAGGCAAGAACTCACTGTAAAATCATCCACTTGGTCAAGCACAGGGTTATACTTGGAAAGTAGTACAACACAAGCGCAACAACCACCTGAAAAAACACAATTTAGTTAGAAAACATATCGATATATCAGCAACATGATTTTTTCGGGGTTTTTGATGGGCTACACAAAATCATAATCTTCAATAGGTAAAAAAATTATAGAAAACAAACAAATAGTGAGACTATTTGAATATATAATATTTGTACCTCATAATCATCCTCATGAACAGTAGAGAGCATAAGAAAATGAAATTCTCAATTTTATCTTTTATGTTGTTTTAACCTCCCCCAAAAATCAAAATCAAAGCTCAAACAAATTAAGCAAATGGTTAAATAATGTTCATTTTTTTTCCTAGGGTCCTAAAAGGGGAAAAGACAAAAGACAGCTTAAATATGTAACTTCATTCACCTTAATTTCAAACCCTTTCTCAGCCACCAAATGGCAAAACATTGAATCAAACAAAGGTACAAAGACAAAGAAAAGCAAAAGAAATCAAATGATCCCCAATATCCCATCAACCTAAATATAAAGGAATGAGAAAATGAAATCCTAAAAATAATAAGAAAAAATGAAATAAAACCATAGCAATAGAATCAAAATCAAGGAATAAAGAGAACAAATAAAATTTGATTGGAAATTTTCTGGCACAGATCGATTGAAAACAGAGAAAAAAATGTACCGGGTTGCTGGGCAAGGATCAATATTCATCATTCGCTAGATCGTGATTCATCATTCGGTTGTCGAGCTCGCCTATCTTGCAATTCAAGGGAGCAATCAATATCCTCCACCACAAGTATGGACTGATTTGCAAAGAGAACCAAGAATCGTCGAAATGAGAATTGCCTATAAGATTCGTGGAGTCGTAAGTCATAGATATCAAAATTCAAATAATTAGCCATGGCTGCAATCAAGCTCAATTTCCCAGTCCCAGGAGGCCCAAATAGCAAGTACCCCTCTTCCATGCCTTCCCAACTTTCCTGTAAAACCCTTTAATTTCCTCCTCACAAACCTGTCAAGATCATCCATTAGGCTTGGGAATCGACTAACTACATGGAAACAGAGTGTGATATGATTGTAGCATATGTGTATGTAGAAAACAAAGAACACAATGAAAAACGAACAGTAAAGATTAAAAGCAAACAATTAAGGATGGTGAAAGGGTGTGGTGGTGCTCAGTCGCTGGCTTGTAAGGCGTCCCATTATCGACGCAAGTGGTGTCTGCAAGGATTCTAAGTCAGTTCCCACATCAAATAAATAAAAGGAATAAATATTTAAAATACATGTAAAGTTAGAAGATTGATATCGCCGCCTAGTAATGTGGGCTTGTAACTCGAAAGTGAGGGCCATAATGTGGTCGAGATTGGTTTTTGAGCAAAAGTAGTTTTGATGGGGCCAAATCATATGGCTCGGTCTGCTCCAAGTGTGGAGCCTGCTTCGTCGTCCTCTCCACTCGAAAAGAGTGGGCTTGCCTTCAAGTTCCTAAAGCTCGAGGAAGGAAACTCTTCCGCCTCTTCTCGAGATAGAAGGATTACAGACCTGAACCCCCGCCGAACTATCCGGGCTCGTCATCCAAGTAGTGGAGCCGAGCCACGTCTCTCGAAAGAGAGTGGCCTGCTCCTAAAGCTCGGGAGGAAACACTTCCCGCCCTCTTCGTTGAAGGATTACGATCTGAACCCTCAAGCTGGATCATCCGTTCACCCGATCCGTTAGGAGCTCGGGTCATGCACCATGTGTCCTGCCTCTCAAGTTCCTAGCGGTGGAGGACACCACTGTGAGATCGGTTTACAGTGGCGTCACCCTCCGCTTTCCTTCTGGAAGGATCACAGACCGAAACACCACTCTCAATCCAACAACCACATTTTTTGGGCCCTAAGGGCGCCAATAAGATTTTTTTATCCCCACATCCATCTCTTGTTTTTTATTTGCAAACTTTGCATTCATTTCAACCCCTTTTTTATTTGCAATGGATAGGATTTTAGATTTTTCATCCTTATCTCCATTTATTATTTATATCCTCATTCCCATCAAATTTAGATTTTTTTTTATATCCCAAAATCCATCTTCTTTTTTTTTTTTTTGTAACTCGGAAACTTTGCAATCAACAAAAATGATCGTTATATTGTAACTCATGTGGTATATAGAGCTTATTGTTTCAAACAAGCATGACACATGGAAGGGAGGGATCCCGGTTCGAGTCTCAGTGGGAACAATTTAGCTCAAAGATAGTTAATTGCTAATACTCAAACCCATTTTTTTCCAACAAATAAAACTCATTATACCTAACTTTAGTGATAGAGCGTTCAACGTTTCAAAAGACATGAGGAGAGGTTCACTTGAGCCCCTATGATACTTAGGGGTACATTATAATTAAAGTATTTAACAAGAAAAGGTTCTAGAAATAAAAATGAAATAAAATAAAATAGATTCTTTTTTTTTTCTTTAAATTTTTTATGGATAACCAAACAAACAAAAGAAAAAATTTATATTCCTTTTGCTTTTTCTTTTTTTTTTCCTTTCAATTTTCCTTTTCCTAGCATTGTTCGAGAACAAAAAATAGCCTAAATCCACCTTGTTTCCTAATACTTGCATATCAAAGAAGATGAAACAAATGGTAAAATCATTCATGATTCTAGGTTCTCACTTTTTTTTTTCTTTTTTTTTTGACATAAAATTGAACATAGGATATGATTTAAAAATTAAAGAAAAATATTGAAAATAGAAACTTCTACACAAAATATAAGAAATATTATATAAAATGAAATTTCATTTTTTCATTCTAAAATACTTTCAAAATTAAATTTAAAAAAAAAGAAAATTTTGAGGCGGATTACAGAGGGTTAGTGGTATGCAAAGACGTACATTTTAAGCTCTAAAGTGTTTGTTTGATCGGGGAGCGTGAGGTAGAAATAAGGAACTAGCTGGAAATAATATAGCCGTGAATAATAAGGAAAAAAATGTGGAGAAAAAATGATTTTTTTCTTTATATTGATTGTTTCATGATAAATCTAGAAAAAAGTTAAATATAAATAAAATTAGGGAAGGTTTTTACATATTAGTCCCGAACAAAAAAAATTGTATTTTTAATCCTCAACATTATAAAACTTATTTATTTTTAAATAATTTGATGTCTATATTGATGAGTTTTTTTCGAAAAGATATAATTTTATTGATTTAAAGTTTCAAATTACCAATACAATCAATAGAAACACATAATCCTAAAACATTTAAGATTTACTTAATATTCGCAAGCATTAAATAATGAATTGACTCAAAGTCTACATTTGATAATCGCTTCAAAATAATGTTCCATGACACTAATAAATATTACAACAAAATCTCAAAAAATGATTTAAAAATCTAGATTTGTGTGAAAAAATAATTTTATTAAGAAATAATGTGACGCCCCATTCCCGGGGGTCCGTTGATCCGCCTCGTCAACTTTGCTAATACAAGTGGATGTCTGACACCTAACGCCACTCAAACCCGGCAGAGCCTCCCTTTGTAACGGAGCTCCCACCGAATACACACTGCATGAAACCCGTCCCAAGCAAAGCCAAATATAATCATTAAATGATAACATGGATAAAAATGCACTTCTTGCCCATATTACAATACCCATAAATACATACCAACTATGAATCCAACTATATCCAATAGTTCTAAGAGTTCAAATGTTTTACTCTTATACAACATATAAGAAAATACTCGAATTCTAATACATGTAAACATCATAAAACCAAAGCCACAATCCGGCTTTTCTTCTAAACTCAAATTTCTGTGACGAGTCACCTCCTCAGGCGCCTTCCCGTACCTGAAAATATGTTCCTCGACAGGTGAGCTAATGCTCGGCAGTGGAATCGCCCCAAGTGGGCTATCCACCCAAGTGTAGTGCAATGTTCCAAATGCATACATTCAAGCAAACGCATGATCCTATTTCTTGAATGTCTACATGACCAACCTCGCATCCCGAGTCCTCTCCTCGACCTTCACACTCGCCTAAGCCATGTATGAGAATTATTGTTTTATTAGTGAACAACCCTCCGATGTATATATATCAATTGGGCCGCTCCAACGATTGATATATTATTTGTTTGTGGACTACCCTCCGATGAATATTAATCCGCTCCGACGATTGATATTTTTAGTTTGACTATCCTCCATAATTATTATTTTTAGACCACCCTCCTAACCGCTTTCTAGATTCCATCTCATGCACTCACTCCTATAGTCCTAGGGTGTTCCAGTGCAGATGGAATGCATGTATGCCAATTCCAATACATTCTAATTACAAAATATATAAACATGAATATATCTACATAAAATTAAATCACACAATCATGTTATGAAATTATCATTTCAACATCAAAATTAGCCTACTCATGATTGATCAAACACAAGCAATTCGATGGAATTACTCGACCAAACCCATATTTTTCACAAATTATATTTTGTGAAATTATCAAGTCAGAACGCAAAACCCCTCGCTTATTGCTTCTATCAAACACAAATCATCTGCTCACTTCAGGAACTCAGATTTCGCCATTTCCGGCCTCAATCAAAACCAATACATGATTTATGGAAACTATCTATCATTATTTAACTCCAAACAACCAGAACTCCGATACGACTATTCGTGGGTCTCAAATTCAAACATTTTTGCCTAAGGTTTGGTCGATCAAACGGCCGTTCAAGGCCTCAACCAACCGAAACATTTACATGGTACTTATACAAAGAATAAAACCCAAGTAGGGAGAAACACCTACCTCTCGGAGTTTAAGGAAACTCCCTAAACTCGGCACTCCATGCGAAACCTCTCCGCAGAAAGCCCCACTTGTCCCGAAGACCCGAACTGGGCCGATCGCCCGTATTTCTAGAGAGAAGGAAGACTCTCTCTCTCTAAAACTTGAAATTTCAGCTACTCGATCCCCCTTTTTTCTGGCTTCCCACGTTTTGCTCTTTAGTTTGCCGGGAGTAAGATGAAATTTACGCATACCATTTTGTCTTCTAAATGACTCCTAAACTTTCCAAAATGACCTTTATGTCCCTTCATTTCCCAGCTGACATTCTAAGACTATCACGACCGGTCCATTTTCATTATTTCCTCTACTCATACCACTTACTTATTAATACGAGCACTTGTTATATGCGACTTTCTGTCAGATCGAAAATTCGCTTACGACACACTAAACGCTGACGCCTCAAAAAACATGCCAACTCCAACTGTCTCGAAATTCTACGAAATTTTACACGCCAGCCTGGGATTTCGCGGGCACGATTCCAACCCGTGAAAACTGGCTGGGCTATCCGAGTTTTAGAGAATAAATTACGAATTTTTAACCAAAATTACAATTTTGTACCCAAATTTACGATTTTGCCTTTTTTTCCAGATATTGGAATTTCTCGTGTCTTACATTCTCCCCTCCTTAAAAGGAATTTCGTCCTGAAATTCAGGACAATTACAATTACTCACATGCATATGCAACGTGCACTCTACCATGCATGTAAAATGGGCCATTAAATCTTAAACGACTAAACCATGTACCTTCATCCCTAAACAAGAAGGATAGGTGGCCCGCATCGTCCTCGCGTCCCACGTGGACCTCCACTCCATGCCCTCCATAGTACCTTCACTAGCCTCACGGTCTTAAGGTCGCAAAACCCGATCACGCTCCAAAATACATACCGGTCCTCCTCAAAGGTCTCATCGCAGCACCTCGACCGTCCCCAATCTAATGGCATGAGCCGGATCTGGAGTATACTTCCTGAGCATGGAGACGTGAAATACCTCGGGACACATGACATGTCATGCATCGCAATCTGTACAACGTGCCTACTCTCTCATCTCGAAGGTCCAATGAACTCCTAAGGAGAAGCCCCCACGCTTGTCGAACCCGACTACTCCCCTCCCAGCATCACCTCTCAAGAAGAGGGCGGATCCCCAACTCGAACTCTAAGGGTCGACGCCGCATCCGCATAGCTCTTCTTCCCGCCCGAGTCGAGGACGCCGCGCCGTGATCACTCACCTTCCCCTGAGGTGTCTCAATCAAATCAAGACCGCTGATGGAGCTCTCTCCCACCCTCGGTCCAACATAATGGCGACCAGACGGCCTCCCACAAGGCCACTTATCTGCATGACCAGATAGCTCGTCGTAACTCGTTGTTGTAGGCAAATTCCACTAAGGGCAAATGCTTCCACCACCCTACGATCCAGACGCATGCTCGCAAAGATGTCCTCTAATACCGATGGGCCCTCTCGCATCGCCCATCCGTCTGAGGGTAACGTACTCTCATGGTCGTACCAGCACGCTTCATAAATTTTCCGAAGCTCTTCCAAAAGTACACCGTAAACTCCGGGTCCCGTCCGATACTATGATACCAAGATCATGTAACCGACTATTCTAGAATATACAACCGCGTAATCTCTCCGCAAGGCGGTCATCCCACTCCGCCAGGTCGTGCCGACTTCGCCAGGAGTCGGCCCACTATCACCCATACGCCATGCTTCGCTGGTCCGTGTCAAGGGGTCACAAACCATCGCGGACGCGTTCCACTTCCACTCAGCCACCTCCAATGGCTGAAGTAGCCCTGCTGGCTTCTGGTGCTCAGCCTTAACCTACTGACACGTGAGACATCACGAAAGTCCCCTACGTGTCTCTTCATCCCACTCCAATGTAAGACTAGCTGACGAAGATCCTGGCATCTGTACAATTCCACGACGACAAATCGGTGTTGAAACCCCGAGAATCTCCTCTCTCAAATCGCCAACCTGGGGAATCCACCACCCAATCTCTACTCAAGACTACCATCTATGTGATCCGTCTAGCCCTCGCCACCCGATTCGACCAGATTGTCCCCGATGGACACTATCTCTACGTCCCGCCACTGACCCAATCACTCGGTCATCAGACGGTGTAGCTACTTAACCCCTAAGGTACTCCCGTAGTTTGCTCACAGATCGTAGTCCAAACTGTCCCACAGTCTCGAGCATCCGCCACTCCCGAGAAGCTATACTACCCAACGCTCCTCGTGACTTCCGACCGAGCAAATCAGCCACCACATTTGCCTTACCAGGATGGTAATGCAAAGTGAAGTCATAATCCTCTAGGAACTCCATCCATCCGCATTGCCTCATGTTGAGGTCCCGCTACGTGAAAATATATTTCAGACTTTTATGGTTTAAGTACACCTCAACTCCTCTCGGCCGTATGGCAAGTGGGCGCCTAAATCTTCAAGGCGAAGACTACTACTCGCCTAACTCCATGTCGGTGTGGTAATTTCGTCATGGATTCTTCAACCGACAAGAACCATAAGCTACCACCTCCCTGACCGCATCAAAACATCCCAATCCGCCCTCGAGGCATCACAATACACTGCACCCTGTCCCCCGTCCGGACCATCAAGATGGGAGTCAAGCAAGTCTCCTTCAACCCGAGAATGCCTTCGCACGGTCATCCCAATCAAACTTGACCTCTTCCGGTCAATCCCAGTCATAGGTGTCAAAGTATCCTAGAGAAATCCTCAATGAATCTCTCGTAATACCCAAACAATCCCAAGAAACAACTGTATCTCAAGACTAATCCGGGCCTCCCAACTCATCACGGCTCGACCTTCTCAGTCGACCGACACTCCCGATGTCGACACCACGTGTCCCAAAATCTCACCTCGCGGAGCCGAACTTGCACTTATCAATCCCATGACAAACATGGTTTCTCAACAACCTAATGATCCTCAAGTGACACTCATGCTCCCACTGACCGAGTGATCAAGATGTCATCCACGAAGACTACCATTAAACTGATTCCAAATAGGGTCGAATATCCTACGTATTTAGAGATCCATGAATTACGGGCCATGACTATTAATCCAAAGGGCATCATCGCGAACTCAAAGTGCCCATAACGCTGGCTCCCAACTGCCTTAGGATATCTCGTATCCCTAACCCTCGCCTGATGGTAACCAAGCATGGTCTATCTCGAGTAGACTGCCTCCTTAACCGATCAAACAAATCATCGATCCCCAGAATGGGTACCGATTCTGATCGTGGACCCCGCTCAACCTGTCGATAATCAATGCACGGCTGGTCTGGTCCTTCTTTCTTTGCAAACAGAACCGAAGTTTCCATGGTGAAGTGCTCTGGCCTAATGAACCCTTGTCCAATAGCTCATGTAACCGGACTCGGTTGTGATCTCAACCTGCCATCCTACGCGGAATCATAGAGATGCGAAGTAATTAGGTGTAAACTCAATACCGAAGTTTACATCCCGATGTGGAGGTAGTCCGTGTAGCTCATCCGGAAAACATCTTCACATACTCGCACACCACTCGAGGTAGAACTTGTCCGATCTTCCGTCCTCTAGTAAGGCTCACTAGCCAACCCGCTAACTGTCTCTAACACCTGACTCGTGAGATAACGGTCTCGGGGCAAAATATCATGTTTGTCCCCTCAAATACCACACGAGTACCGCCCCCAAGGTAGCGGTAACCCTCTACGCCTCACACCGATAACGACCCTGTAAGCTGTCAGCCAATCCATCCCTAGGATGACATCGAACTTTGACATGTCCATGATCCTTAGGTCCACTGTGAGTAGAGTCCCCGAGATCTCCAACTCACAACCTCGACATATCATCCCTATTCTCACCCTAATCCCTAGGGGAGAACTCACGTACAACGGCTCCTCTAAGGTTTCAACCTCTAAGCCCACTCTCTCTCTATGGTCAGGGTTGTCCCAACCATGGAATCCATATCTTGTAGGCGAAGTCCTATAATCCTGGCCCGAATGGACAACTTCAGTCCATTCTCAAATCTCCTAACCTTGACCAAGTCTATGGCCACGTAATCATCAACAAATCGTGCTAGCTCTGTGAACCTAGCCACATGATCCATCATAGTCACGCCGCCCCGTCTAACTCTAGGAACTCCCGAGCCGCAATCTCCGAAAGCAATGCACCATGAACAAACAAATTCTGCCCATGTCATCGCCTAGTCTCTAGAAGTCCTTGGCCCATTTCCACTCATACTAAGTTCACCCTCTAGCCGGAACGCAGCCTAGTCTAATCCGGGTCGTGCGGCCGCAGGTAATCTCAATAGCCTCTATTAATGCTCGACCGCATAAACCAATGGTCCGCCACCATCTGACTTCCTCCCCGTGGAATGCTCCGAGGATGATGCGCCCTAAACCTCTGAGGTTACTAGGATCTTCCTGCCTACCGCTATTCCAAATTTCGTGCGATAGCATTTTGCCGACACCTACAACCTCGCAAAGTCTCCGGCTAATCAAACACTGATGGTGCCTGACCAGTACCCCGTGGACGCCCTCTACGTCCTTGTCCTTGTCTAGCCATCATCACAGTTCAATGGCACGTTCAATTTCAATTCAGCATCTCTAAGGCATAAACACTGCCCCGAGACACTAATTATACACATAAATCAAGCAGATACACATTGTCCTCAGATTTACAAGTGCACGCAAAGCACAATCACTCGCATTTAAAACATTTTTTATCAACAAAAATTTCATTTTTTTTTCCAATTATTTCCAGCTATTGGAAAATGTTCCAAAAATTGTATTCATCTTCTTTTTTTTCTTCTCCAGTACACCCCAAATAAATTTATGAAAATTTATTTTTTTTCATTTTTCTTAACTTACACAATCGTAAAACTTTAGAAAATATTTCTTCTCATCATATAATTTTTTTCATATTTTGTACTAATCGGAAAACACTAAAAATTTATATATCTCTATTTTTTTTTCATTTTCCAGAATACTCTAATAAATTTATAAAATTTATTTCACTGTTTTTCTTCGCTTTACACTGTAAACCTAAGAAAATAATTTTCTTCACCTCATGATCTAACACTAACCCTAGTGTTCACCCCAAAGTTTATTTAAAATTTTATTTCATTATCCTAACCCAAATAAATTTAGTAAAATTTATTTCCTTTTATTTCCTTGTTCCAGCTTACTAATAATCGTAAACTCCATAATTCTTTCCACACTTCATCTTATGCTATCAACCAAGCATATTAATCATATAATTTCAATCGCATAACACCTAACAATTCATATTATGCAATAACCAAGCATGCAAGGTACCTCACAAAATCCAATCACACAAAACACACCAACACATGCATGCAGTGTCCTTAGTTTTGTCCCATGATTTCCTAGGTAATCTCATACCTAAACCGAACATCAAACCACCCAAGTGGTGATGTTCTTAATTGACTATGGCCTAAGCCCAAATCCTCAATCTCTAGGTTTTCATATACCTATACTCCACATCAAACCACCTAGTGGTGATGGATACCCAAACCAGCCCCTAGGTATTCTCACAGACATACCCAAGCTCCGATACTGCTACGACGCCCCATTCTGGGTCCATTGGATCGCCGTCAACCTCAAGGAATGCCAAGTGGATGCCTGACATTCGACGCCACTTCAGAAAATTGGGCAGAGCCTCCTTTGTACGGGGAGCTCTACCCGAATACAACACCTGCATGAAACCTGTCCCAAGCAGTCAAATATAATCACAATGATACAAATATGGATAAAAACGGTCTCTTGGGCCCATACTACAATACCCATAAATACATACCAACTATGAATCCAACTATATCCAATAGTTCTAAGAGTTCAAATGTTTTACTCTTATACAACATATAAGAAAATACTCGAATTCTAATACATGTAAACATCATAAAACCAAAGCCACAATCCGGCTTTTCTTCTAAACTCAGCCCGGATCTAGCCGTTTCCTCGTGCGCTCCCTGCACCAAAATATGTTTCCTCAACCGTAGAGCTAATACTAGTAGTGAATCGCCCTAAGTGGGCTATTCTCCACCCAAGGTAGTGCACACCCAAAATAAAACATACATTCAAGCAACGCATGATCTTACTTGAATGTCTACATGACCAACTCATCCCGTAGTCCTCCCGACTCTCCTCAATACTCCCGCTCTAAGCCTTGTATGAGAATTATTGTTTTATTAGTGAACAACCCCTTCCGATGTATATATATCACTGGGCCACTCGACGATTGATATATTATTTGTTTGTGGACTACCCGATGAATATCAATCGCCAGCCCACGATTGTTATTTAGTTTGACTACCTCCGATAATTATTATTTTTGTAATTCACCCGAACCGTTTTCTTGTGACTCATCTCATGCACTCACTCCTATAATCCTAGGGTGTTCCAAAGGCATATGGAATGCATACTGTATGCTAATTCCAATAGTGCCTAATTCACATGCAAATATATAAACATGAATATATTCACATAAAAATTAAATCACACAATCATGTTATGAAATTATCATTTCAACATCAAAATTAGCTCACTTGGGCTAATGATCAAACATAAGCAATTCGATTTGAATTACTTGACCAAACCCATATTTTCACAAATTATATTTTGTGAAATTATCAAGCTGGGAACAAGAAAACCCTCGTTTATCGCTCCTACCAAACATTAAATCATCTGGCTCACTTTGCGGAACTCAGATTTCGGGCCATTTCCGGCCTCAATCAACCAATACATATTTTATGGAACCATCTATCACTATTGATGGAACCCAAATTATCCGTAGAACTGGTTTTGACCGCCCTCGTGGTCTCAAATTCAAACATTTTGGTTCCAAGGCTCGTAACCCATCAAACGTCGTCAAGGCCTCAACCAACCGAAACATTTACATGGTACTTAAACAAAGAATAAAACCCAAGTAGGGAGAAACACCTACCTCTCGGAGTTTAAGGAAACTCCCTAAATCCGGTACCCACGCGAAGCCCTCTCCGCGTAGAGCAGTTCTCCTTCTTGTTCCGAAGAATTCCGACGGTCGGATCGCCCGTATTTCTAGAGAGAATGAAGACTCTCTCTCTAAAACTTGAAATTTCAGCTACTCGATCCCCCTTTTTTCTGGCTT
The DNA here is from genome assembly GCA_016808115.1 of Tetrastigma voinierianum. Taxonomy (NCBI): domain Eukaryota; kingdom Viridiplantae; phylum Streptophyta; class Magnoliopsida; order Vitales; family Vitaceae; genus Tetrastigma; species Tetrastigma voinierianum. Next base: position 112,912 of record JAEQBH010002524.1, on the reverse strand, counting down.
CCCACGTTTTGCTCTTTAGTTTAAGTGGTACACGTAGTCACGCACACTCATTGCCTCTAATGACTTAAACTTTCTAAAATGACCTTTACGTCCCTTCATTTCCCAGCTACATTCAAAGATCATCACTGGCTATTCATTTTCATTATTTCTCTTACCATACCACTTATGGCAATACGAAGATTGCTATACGTGACTTTCGTCAAGATCGTAAATTCGCTTTTTAATGACACTTAAACGATGCCCTCGAAAAACGTACAACTCCGACTGCCTTTGGAATTCTACGAAATTTTACGTGCTGCCTAGATTTCCTCGTGAGACGATTCCAATCCAGAACTGCTTCATCATCCCAGATTTAGAGAATAAATTACTTAATTTAACCAAAATTACAATTTTGTAACCAAATCCTTACGATTTTGCCCTTTTCCGTAAATCGAATTTCTGCCTTACTAAATAAATGATAAAAATAATGTATATAAGGATTTCGTGCACGTAAGAATTAATAATTATAAAACATAAAAGAAGGAGCGGCTGTTCCTGTCTCATAAAATAATATATCAAAAAAAAAAATAATTTATTTTCTTTCCTTATATTTTTCCTCCTATTGAAACCAAATATAACATATGGTGAGAATATATTGTGTACTATATGAAATAATACACTAATTCCATAAATGAATTGAATTATTTCCACGTCAATCTCCATAAAATTAATTTCCATCACAATTTATATTGATGTGAGTTGAACCAAATAAGATAAATTTAAAATAACAATTTCATTATATTTTTCCTCCTAATTTTATGGAAACCAAATATAACATGGTGAGAATAGATTGTGTACTATCAAGCCACGTCAATTAATCTCCATAAAATGAATTGAATTTATTTCCTTTTCACTTGTTTTAATCAGCAATTATAGTATATGTTTTATAACTTAAAAATGGGATGACAATGAGGTATGGTCCATCCTTTTAAGTACTCTATCTATCTTGTCTCCTTCACTTAAGACCAATTCTTCTAACTTTGTTTCGAGTTTCATATTAAAGTAATTCATTTTTAGAAAAAAAAAAATGATACATATAGTCTTTTTATCAAAATATTTATTGAACTAATTTTTTTACTTTATAAAACTATATTCATCAATCACATTTTGAAAATTAACTTTAAAATCATATTTAGGTTGTGATTTGAAAATTAACCTTAAAAATGTATTTATCAATTATGGTTTTAAGATTAATTTTTTAAAATAATATTTGGTAAATGCGGTTTAAAAAGTAAAAACTAGTTTTGTAAATATTTGAAAAAAGGTATTTGTTTTTTAAAATGCATTATTTTTACTTTTTAAACTCACTTTGTCTCACACACCACCTCACCTATCCTGATTATTTTTAATACAATAAAATTACTTTTTTTTTTTTTTTCATTTAACCTTATATTTATGTGATATTTATTTAGTTAGTGGTTGTATTTTTAATAGAAGTTAATATTTTTAAAAATAGAGTGTTGAATATGAAAATTTCTCTACCTATTTATTAGCTTATTATCAATATATAAACCAAGTTAATTATTTTGGAAGTTCTACATTAAAAAGAAATTAAAAAGAAGTTAATTATCAATACATTAAAAAGATTGTAATAAAAACAAATATAAATATTTAGGTCATAAAATGATTTAAACATCTTAAATTTTAAAATTTTAAATATATAAGATAAATATATTTTAAAAATGATTAACGGTTTATTTATTTGTGTTTTTTAAATATTCTAAAATAGTTTTCAAAAATATATTATTACTCGTGATGATTTTATTTATATACAAGATAGGTTGTAGTCGAGCACACATGATCAATTAGTTGTCCTAAATCTTTAATGGGATGTGGTGTCTGATGTTAAAAAGAAAATTATTTGATCATTTACGCAGCATTCCCGCTTTTGATATCTGATATCAATGTACAAAGACATATATGATATATGTACAATACAAGAAAGTATATACTAATATACAATAGAAGAAGCAAAATAAATTATTTCTTCGTATTAATGAAACTTTGACTTGTGAAAAAGGAAGCGTAAAATTCATATTTTATCATGACTTTAATTTGGAATTATTTCCACAACTTTTGTTACATTTGGACTTTAACCAATGTCAATGCTCCTAGTCTACACCTATCTGATATCTCATTTATATGTGTGTAACAGAAAGGCCGAGATGTCACCTTATGATTTGCCTTTTATTCCAAATTTTTATCATACGCAGCGGTGCTCTAGTCGCCGTTTGTTCATCAGGCTCTCTACAAAGTAAAACAAAAGTTGTACCTTTTTTAGCGATTCTAACTCGTCCCATGTAAGACCCGAGAAAATTCCAATTTACGGAAAAATGATAAAATGGTCATTTCGGTAAAAATCCGAAATTTTTTTAGATCTCGGATGATGAAACGGATTTTACCGTTGGAATCGTCTCGCGAAATCTAACAATTACCACGTCGACTTCGTTTAATTCTCGAGACAAATAATTTGCACGCTTCGAGGCATCGTGCCTGGGTGCCGTAAAACGACATATGATGTGACAAAAGTCACCTACTACATATACTCATGTGACACATGTTGCATGAGTAGAGAGATGACAAAAATGGATAACCTAAATAGTGCCAAATGTCAAAAATCCAAGAGAAGGGACACATAGGGAAGTTTGGAAATGTTTAATGATAATGAGACAAAATAGGAAATAGTGATCATCTTCTCCATTATTTGAAGGCCAAAACCTGAAGGAGAGGAGGAGGGATGCAGTAGCTTGGCTGGTTCAGTTTTAGAGAGAGAGAGGGAGTGGTTTCTCTCTAGGATTCTGGCCGATCAGACCGTCGGTTCTCGACGGAGCAAGAAGTAAAGTTGCTCTACGCGGCTAGGGCTACGCGTGGGCACCGATTTGGTGGAGTTCCGACAACTCCAAGAGGTATGGATCTTTTCCTACTTGTGTTAATCTTTGTCTAAGAGCCATGTAAATGGTTAGGAATGTTCTGATGCTTGTTTTAGCCGTAAATTTGGTCTCAAAAGCTTTGAACCGAGTGGAGAAAATTCCTATTTGTGTGGTCATGAACAAGCAGAACCCAGAGGGTTCTTCATTGTCTATGTGAATAAGGTTCACGAAATTATTTTTCAAGGCGGAAAATGTGTTTGGTCGAAAGTGGATTTAAAATGAATTGTTCATGGCTTGTTAATTAGCCCATGTGAGCTATTTTTGGTGTAATTGATTGTGAATTTGCATAACATGTTTTATGTGATTTAATTATGTTAATATATATGCATGTGAATATAGTTAGCATGAATGTGTTGGAATTTACATCATGCATTCCATACGCACGCACCCTGCAATATTGGGGAGGAGCGATGACATGAAATGAAACAAAACGAAATGGTTGTGGAAAGGAATTTCTAATGGATGATTTTTCCGCAGAATTGTGTTGTGAGATGGTCCAACAATTACACGTCGGAGAAGCCCATGAATTGTTTAGGAAGGTTCTCCAACACATTCACTTCGGAGGGTAGTCCAATACTTTACCGAAATTCGATAGTGAGTTTCGAGAACAAAAGTTTTTTTTTTTTAAACTGATTTTACTCAGATTCTGGGCTAGGCATATGTGAGTGAGTCGGTGAAGACTCGGGACATGGGATTGGGCATGTAGACATTTGAGTAGGTTCATGAAACTGCTTGAATGTGAGTGTTTGACATGCATGTGCACTTAGGTGGGGAGTAACCCATGCAGGAAATTATCCCTACTGGGCTTTGCTCACTCTGCTGCCGGATCACATTCAGTACGTGAGCATCGGGAAGACCGCACTCACTAGAGGCCCTTGCGGTTAGAAGAGTCTGATTGTGGCTTTGGGTATTCGACTATATAACATGTATTAGAATTGTAAATTTTAATATGTGTTTGTATTAAGAGTAATGTAAAAACTCTTGAACCATGATATATATTTGGTTAGGATATTTATTTTGTGAGTATTGATGCAGGGGCCCAAGTGGCCATTTTTACTCATTTTTATTCATATGTGGACCTCAGGCGGTCATTGTAAACTTGCTGGACAGGCCAGACCTTGCATCCCCGCATGTGCTGAGACTACCACTTTTCATGAGTGGTGTCTAAGTTACCCGACATCCACATTATTCCTCACGGTTGACTAAGTTATCACCGCACACCCGGTTTTAGGGCGTCACATCCCACATCGGAAATAAATAAAAGGAAATAAATATTTAAAATATATAGGCTAGAAAATTGATATCGCCGAGCCTAGTAACGTGGGCTTGTAACTCGAGTGAGGGCCATAATGTGGTTGGAGATTGGTTTCTTTGAGCAGGTAGGGCTTGATGGGGGCCAAATCATCTGGTTTGCCCGTTCTAAGTGTAAGACCCGAGAAAAGTCCAATTTTCTCAAAAATGACAAAATAGTAATTTCGGCTGAAAATCCAGAATTTTTCTAGATCTCGAATGACGAAACGGACTTCTCCGTTGAAACCGTCTCGCTAAATTTAGCTACCACGTCAAATTTCGTTGAATTCCGAGGTGGTCGGGATTTCACGCTGAGGCGCGTGCCTGATGACATATGGCAAGGTCGGGGGATGCCACATGGCATCCTAAGAGTGACACCAAGTGTGCCATGTGGTCCACTTGGAAAGAATGGCTCACAATGAGCCAGTGTGGGAAAAGAATTCCATGGCCCATATTAAGCCACGTGGTCGATGATGTCATAAAAGGGAATAAAGAAATAAGGACTAAATATGGAAAATCACACACACGAGACTCGATAAATGGTTATAAAATTGCTCCTTTGACCCATACGGTCAATAATGATCCAAAAAGGGAGAGAAAATGACCAAAAAGATAAGAGAAAATGAGGAGAAATGAAGGGAAAATGAAATGAGAAAAGAGAAAAAGAATAGAAAAGCAAAAAGGAAGGAAAAGAAAGGAAAGAAGGAACAAAGAGGAAAGAACTGTGAGGAGAAAAGGGGAAAAGGAGAAAGGAGGAAAGGGAAAAGGAAGATTTTCCTGCTCAAGGCCAATCGTCGACTCGAGTACTAGAAGTTGGTGCACGCAAAGTGGAACCCACGTGGTGGACACCAAAAAGTTGGAGTTTGACAAACTCCAAGAGGTATGATATTTCCTACTGTTTACTTACCAAAGGCTTTATAATGGTAGGTTGCTTCAGGGGAGACCAAGGAGAGGCTAAGTGTACTAGTTCCGAGCCTGGGACTAAGGGATACGATTCATGACCTGCTGCACTGACCATTTTAGTTGGGTATTTTCTTTAATTAGAACCCAAAGTTTCTAGGTTTCAGGGTTTGTCATTTAAAATAATGTTCTAACCGGATCGTTCATGTTTGCGGAAGGGATCTGAAGTGCCCCGTTGAATGGTCCAAACTTTGAGACCTAGTTATGTGTTATGGCTTACTGAATAACATGCGTTGTGTGGAAATGTGTGATGTCGATGCATGCTAGCCTGATGTATTGGGTCATTGGTTTCTGTACGGAGGTAGATTATATGTAAAAATTATAATTGTCCATGGTGTAAATGTTTCCACGTAGCGCTCATTCATGCATGTAACATGAGGAAAATGCATCGGGCATCATGCATTACATATGCACTCCGACACATCGCGCCGCCCGTGTGTGGGTGCAAAAGGTTTATTCACGTGCACGGGTGAATGGCCGTGAACTCGGGGAAAATGGGACAAGTCCATGTAGAGATTCACTAATGTGTAAAAGATCAAAATGATAATCACATTGGCTGAGTGTCGGGGGTAGATCCCTGTGGTGAAAGTCCCAAATGTTATTCACTAGACATGAACTCCACATGTAAGTTCGTGAAAATGTTGAAAAGGCGTGTCGCAGCCCCGCGGTGTAAACCCGGGAAACCGTGGCCCACAAAAGAAAGGAAAAAGAATTTCGATAATTAAAATCGAGGGTCTCCAATGGTTTAACACGGTGTGTGACTCCGGTTTTATTCAATTTCGCATTCTAGGTGAGGGAGTCATTGGGACTCGTGTCATGAGCATGAGGGGTCAGATCTCATGCATGATATGTATATTTCATATACAGTAAATAATTGTATGGAATGTGATTACTGTTTATATATGCCATTGCATATGCATTTGTGTGGGAGTAATTCAGAGGAAAAAACTTTCTACAGTTTTGCTCACTCCCGTCGTGGGACTTCCTCGTGCACAAGGACTATTCAGGGAGACGGCACGCAGTAGAGGTAGTTTTTGCGAAGAAAGCCGAAATGTGGCTTTGAGTAAATATTTTGTAAATATGTATAATCCTCAGAGACAATGGAAATTATGAGAATATAGTTGATTATTACTGAAAGATTGGTTTACGGGCCTAAGAGGCCATTTTACTATGTGTGTTCGTAACACGAGACGCATAGATTTTCCGCATGTCGACGGTAGTCAACGACCCCGGCTTCAAGGTCACACTAAGTAGTGGAGCTCCAAGCCATGGTCTCTCCACTCGAAAGAGAGTGGGCTTGGCTTTTAAGTTCCTAAAGTTGGAGGAAGGAAACTCATTACAAACTGGAACCCCTCAAGCCGGATCATCTGGTTTGCCCATTCTAAATAAGGAGTCGAGCTTGGCGGCCCGCTCGAAAGAGAGTGGGCTTCCAAGTTCCTAAAGTTTGAGGAAACACTTCCCGCTCTCTTCGGTGGACCGCTCAGTGAGACTGGTTTCACAGAACGGCGTCACCCTCCCGCTCTCTTCGGTGAAAGGATTACAAACCGGAACCTCACTCTCAATCCAACAACCACATTTTTTGAGCCCTAATGACGCCAATGAGATTTTTTTATCCCCACATCTCTTGTTTTTTATTTGCAGTTTTAAAAAGTAAAAAACAAGTTTTGTGAATATTTTGAAAAAAAAAATATTTGTTTTTTAAAAATGAATTATTTTTACTTTAAACTCACTTTGTCTCACACCACCTCAACTTATCCTGATTATTTTTAATATTAAATAAATTTACTTTTTTTTTCATATTTAACATTATATTTATGTGATATTTATTTAGTTAGTGGTTGTATTTTTAATAGAAGTTAATATTTTTTAAAAAAATAGGAGTGTTGAATATGAAAATTTCCTCTACCTATTTCTATTTAGCTCGGCTTATCAACATATAAACCAGCCATTTATTTTGGAAGTTCTACTTTAACTAAATATATATTTTCTAACCAAGAAGGTATTAGTATTAAAGATTCAAGATTTTGGTGGTCAAACTTACCCAAAGTTACAAATATTAGCTCAAGATTATACAAACCTTATCCAATCATTTCTTTATAAGATTATAGTAGTTTCCTCGGGATATACACAAATGCCCTCCATGTTTGGTTATATGTCTAATTTGACCATTAATCTTTTTTTTTTTTTTGTAAGACTACTCTTAACGTTTGTTCTATTGTTTAAATATGTCCATTTCACAATGTAACGAATATGAGGCAAATCGGGTGATGTGTCACCCATAAGTGATATAATTTATTGACGTGATACATCGCTGATGAGTGACACGTTTGCGGTGTTAGACGTCCGTTTATCTATCTGTTCACTTCATTGATAATAAGAGCATATTTGAAATATGAAATAAACGTTAAGGGCAACATTAGACTCAAAAAATATTTAAGTGTCAAATTATATATATATATGCCCAAAATATATTTGTATACCTTATCCCCAATAGTTTCCCTTCATAAAAAAGGGAGGTTAAATATTTAAATCATTCTTTATTTATCTGCTTTTCTTTTCAACTTTTCTTTAGTGAAGCCTGGGCTAGATTTTTTCCACATATGGGCCTCAAAGCCCACAGTCTTAGGCTGCTGCTTTTTTTTTTCTTTCACTTAATGTCGAATAGAACTTTTTTTTAGCTTAATATCAATAAAGTACTTAATAGGCTTAAGTATTGCTGTTTGTTTTACGCCAGGGTAGTGAGCGGTGGATGACAACGGAATGCATTATTTTAGGTTCATGTCCCACCGCTCTTAATAACACATGTTTAATTTGGTTCTTAATCAGTGCTTTTAATGGGCTTTGAGCTTATTTTCTTCAAATCGATAATGTGTTCGTGTATTGTTACTCTCTCAGAAAACTCGAGAAAATTAGAAATTTTCAAAAATAACAAAATGTTAATGCAATAAATTACCATAAGGGTTCAGTGAAGTTTAGAAAATTTCAAATTCGATAACGAACGGATCAATGCGAAATTCGTTTCGCGAAATCTAATGACCCAAAAAAGTTTCGTCGAATTCTGAGACAAACGGAAATTGTTTCGATTTTTTGGGTGATAAGTTGCCAGTGACTCCAAGGACGAGATTTTTTCGATTTTCGGGGCGATAATGGACCCGAATGAAGCAATATGAACCATATATCCAAAATAATAATAATAAGCCCCGCTCCAATTATATTTTAAATTTTTTTTATTATTCTATTTTTATACTTTAATATAAATAATAATAATAATTATAATGTTTTTTAATAAATAATTTATGTAATTCATAATATTTCTTTATTTTTATGAAAAATATTAATTTTAATATAATAAAATTAAAAAAGCAAATATAAAAAAATTAAAATTAAAAAATAAAAACAAAAATAAAATGTAAACGTGGCGAGTTTGAGAATTTTCCCATCTCCGCCCCGCCCTGTTTAATTTTTTAAATTAGACAAGTTTGGGAATTGAAAAATAACGTCGGGCTCGATGGGACCGCCGTCCCAAACCCTCCCATTGCCATCTCTAAGAGAGACAGATAATGTTACTTTTTCTTTTTATTGACAATGATTGAGTTTTTTTTTATTTTTGTGGAAAATGATTCTTTTTCCTCGAATAAAAAAGTCAAATATTTTCACTTTTTCTATTCGAACTTTAAAAAATTTCAAGTAATGCTCAGCGAAAATTTTAAAAAACAAACAGCTTAATGCTGAAAGCTATTCAATTTTCAGCATTAAGTCAAAAAACAAACGCCACCTTAGTCTCGACATTTACTAATCCAGGGTCAGGAATAAAACCTCAAGGCCCACTCTTTCAATGTTTTCATTTTACTTCGTTAAGTCATTTATTGGGCAATTGGCACTATCAGGCCAAATAATTGGAGCCCAAGATAAATTGTTATTTTAAAATTTTTGTTCCATGTGCAATCTTATTTTTGAGGGTTTCTTTTCGGGCGAAATAATAATAATAATAATAACAATAATAATAATAAATTCATAATTGATGGGGTTTAAAAAATGGGCTCACAGGCCCACTCGCCAAGCCCACCATAAGCGCCAAAGACAATGCCCAAATTCTCCATCACCAAAGCAGAGGCCCGACTCATAAATCTCGAAGCACGATCCTGATAAATCGAAGGTCCATACCCTGGCCAATCAACCCATATTTTCCAATACGTAAAATAGAATATTCCTTAAACGATATATTACCCATCCAACCAAATCCCATTAAAAAGGAAAGAAAGAATAATATATCACTGCCAGTTGGACATCCCCCAATAAGGAAAGAAGACTATCACAAGTAAACTGCTTTTTTTATATCATGTACCAAATTCGATATGGACTAAAGTAAGACATATCCCATCCAATGGGAAGGACTCCTAATTATCATCCAACTGGTTGAACATCTACTATAAATATAGGACCACCCATCGGTGAAAGGTACGCACTCTAGATTTGATACCATACGCAGAAACATATGTGATAAGAGCCCGCTCCAAGCCCTTTTCTCTCGTAAAGAAACCGACTTAGATCTGAGCGCCACTGCACAACCCCTCGCGAGCCCCTTCCTTGTTTTCAGAGGAGTGCTACGACTAAGGCTCATAGATCGGTATCGGCAGTTAGCCATACTCATCCAAACGATCCAAAAGCCTCGCATCCCAAATTTTCACCGAAGAATCCGATCCAAATTTCACACCCTACACGCCCAAATTCCGCCCGGCTTGAAAGCATCACATTGGCGTAGCCAGGGGAACGATACTTCGAGAATATAATCGATTTCGCCATCATGGTATCGACTCAACACGTTGTGAGCAACGCCATCCGCCAAGGATGCAGGATCCACTGTGCGTATGACGCAGCCTTTGGGACGGAAGCACGCAGCCAATACAAACGGGGCAAGCACTCCGCCTCACAACCAACGCCCGATAGAAGAAAGAACAGCTACCAGACGACGCAAAGATCCACTGAGACACGACAGACCTAAGAAGGTCATAACATTCCCCCCACGGCGATCTACACGCTACTAAGACTCCCGAGGTGCCAAGGTATGCAGTCCAACAAATTGCAGGGTACGGACCACACCATTCCCGCAAAAGAAGAAAACGAAGCAATGCCTGGAGGACATGCCGGGTTCTAAGAGGAGCAGAGGAGAGGTACCCAAGAATGGAAAAGTTAATTCTGGCTCTGGTGACCGCAGCTTGGAGGCTCCGCCCGTATTTCCAAGCTCATACTATAGAAGTCCCGACATAAGATCTAATGAAGCAAGTATTACATAAACCGAGACCTCCGGCAGATCGATGAAGTGGGCCATAGACAGGTCTTGAGACGTGACACAGCCAAAAACCGCAATAAAAGGGCCAGTTCCCTGGGTCGACTTCTCGGCCATGGAGTTTGCATCGAACTCCGCCAGGATGCCTACGCGACCTGACCTCTCAACCTGAAACTCTCTTACGATGGAGCCTCGAATGCAAGGGAGTGGAGCAGTCTTATCCTAACCTCCCCTGCATGAATAGACATTGAGTATTTCCATTTAGATTCCATACATCTACCACGAAGCCTGAGTATGAGGCCGTCATAGCAGCCTCAACTCGCCATTCATTAGGAGGTCGACTAGCTGAGAGTTCATACAAAGGACCCAACTCGGTGGTCGACGTATAGAAGACACCTACGAGGCCAAAAGTGAAAGGGATGATCTATACCTCCAAAAGGTCCACCAAGGGGATGACAAAGAAATTTTGTGTTGGTTCAGTCAAACATGTCCCCGTGAACGTAGAATTCCCCGAAAGGCCGCCTCATGGCTACCACAATTTCACAGAAGACCCCGCAAATAGATCGCTGAATACTACGGAACCCTTGATCGATCCCAGCATGGTGGTCGCCCGTAGAGTCCGGCGGCCGAAATGGATGGACCCCATTTGGAATTATATAATAGACAGCTACCTGACGACCCGAAAGAAGTAGCCAAAATAAGGGCGAGGTCAGCCAGGTTTACTAATCACAAAGGAAGCCTCTACGTTTGGTGATTTTTCACATCCTTCCCAGTCGCATCGCGGAGAGATACCCGGCACGCGGCGCCGAGAAGTACACCAGGTATATGCGAATCATATCGAGCCCTGGGCATTAGCGGAAAAGCCCTGAAGGGCAAGGATACTACTGGCCAACCATACCAAGGATGCAACCAACCTTTAGCCTTGTCGCAGATCCCGCCAGAGCGCACAAGATCTCACGCCTCCGCCGAGCCCTTAACACCACCACAAGTCCCCCGGCCTTCCAACAATGGGGCTCGACATATCGGGACCCCGCTTAATCGCAAGAATAGTGTAAAATTCATAATCACTTGAATGGATTACTTCACCAATAAGTCGAGCTTTAGCCACACAATTACCGAAAGCAAAAGATAATTTGCAGGGCGAAACATCATATGCAGGTTTTGGCATCCCAAGAGCCCCGGGGTATCGACACCCAGCCGCCCCAACAACGCTAAATTCAGATTTTGAAGCCGGGAGCCCTGATTAAAAATTATTACCATCTCTACCAAGACCAAGCACTCCAACTGACAGCTTCAAGTCACTATCGTAACCCAAAGCCGCCTCTTGAAATCTCAAATTGTGCCATCTTAAAGGTAATTGCAGAATACCTCCCAAGCAATTATGGGCTTACGGTGATCGCATTACAAAAGTCGCAAGAACCCCAGAAACCCCATTTGCTCTAGCCTGGGCACTGGCACCCGCCGAGGTCGGAATAAAGTCTCCCCAGACCGAAGTTAGCATCGGGGCTGGAACACAATGATCAAAGCCCTTCGCCTAAACCTAGATCTTCTGACGAAAGCCGAGCAAGTCCTAGTTACGTAGGACTAATATCAAAGGAAGACAAGAAGAATATAATCGAAAAGTCAAACCTAGAAACTACATGCCGGGTGATTTAGTTTTAAAGAAACTCCTGCCAGCTAGGAAGAACCCGGCACATGGAAAACTAGGCCCCAACTGGGAAGGTCCTTACATCATATCTCGAGTCGCCGGTGCCGGCACAGGAGCTCCAGACAAAGGAAGGAAAGATCTTAAAATATACATGGAATGCGAACATCTTAAACGTTTTTACCAGTAAGCATCGATTTGTAAAGTTAAATGATGTGCCTTATCGGATCCATGGTCAAGTGGAGCGCTCATTGATTATTGGGTTAGACATCTCAAACAGCTCATGTATGTAAGACATAGAAAAAAAGGCAATAAGGAAAGACATAGACATAAAAGGAAAGTTTCTCTTTATTTCACCTAACTACATCTGCCATAATCAGCGGTGTCCTCGACATATCTTGAGAAGTGATCAAAGATGCGCTTCCTCGAAAAAAAAAAAAAAAAGAAAAAGAAACTAGATGGAAAATAACAGAAAAGCACGTAAAGGTGGGAAAAGAGGAGAAGAAGAAAGAGGGGTGATAGGGAGAAAAAGAAAAGAGGAGAAAGAAAAGAAGAGAGGGACAAGGAGAAAGACGTAATGAAAAGGAGAAGGAGGAGAAGCAGTGAGTGAGGAAGAAGAAGATGAAAAACAGAGAGAGGCCAGCAAGAGATGCACCACTTTCGATGCATTCCCTAACACGGCTAGGAATAACATGACCCCCATAAAGGGGAGACCGTGGAAAACACAACTCCCACAAGAAGAAAGCCGACAGAACCGCTCCAGAATCTCCATGTGGATCCCCAGCTGAAGACGATCGACTGACGATTCATTTCACCCAAATTCCGGTTACGCGATCACGGTCGTAATATACAAAGAATGTCTCCCACAACAATGAAATCGCTAGTTATAAGAAGATCAAAGCCCTTGGAAACCCGCGCGAACGTTCCAAATTCTCCATCAATTAGCATTAAAGACGTTCGCACCTTTTCAAGAAAATCAAAAGACGAATGGCCGCACGTAAGAGCCATGCCCGGTAGTTCATATGGAAGAGGCCCATTCCTCCTGTCGCTCTAGACGAGCTCATTCACTCGGCAGACAAAGCCACGCCGCCCCTCAGAGTCGACCGCACAGTTACATCGCTACTCCTGGGCTTGAACGCCACCACACGAGCTCATCTACTCTCGCACAGCCACACCGCCCTCGGGAGTCGACCAGCTCAAAGCTACAGTTGACACCCGACTACATCGCTACCACAACCGAACGCCACCATTGACGAGCCTATCTTACTCTACATGCCACGTCGGAGTCATCGGGCCAGTTACATTTCGCCACCGGCCATCGCCACTAGCCGGGAACGCCACCACCGACGGCAGCCTATCTAGTCTCGTGACAGCCGTCGCCGCCAGAGTCGCACTACCGTTACATCGCCACCCGGCCAGCACGCCACTGGCCGAACGCCACCGTTGATGAGCTCATTCACTGCGACAAGCCACGCCGTCGGGAGTCAAACCGGGCCGGCCATATCGCCATACCCTACCGAACGCCACCATCGACGGAGCTCATCTACTGCACAGCCACCGGCCTCGTGAGCCGCACCGCCCGCTACATTGCCACCGGCTACACGCAGCTCAACCGGACAGCCCCGCCAACAACTCACACCGGACGAAGCTCTTTCCTCTCGCCACCCGACAAGCCCCACCAACCGGACGCAGCCCCGCCAACAATCACACGACGAGCTCTTCCTCTCAGTTCATTCGGACGAGCTCTACTCACGTGGACGAGCTCCTGCCAACAATTCACATTGACGAGCTCTTCCTCTCAGTTCACTCGGACAAGCTCTACTCAACTGGACGAGCTCCTGCCAACAATTCACATTGACGAGCTCTTCCTCTCGCCCTCATCTGACGCAGCTCTACCACGTGGACGAGTGATGAGCTTTAAAAAGTCATTCTTAAATTCCATTTCTTTTTCCGCTTCGATGCCATTAAAATTGAATAATTAATACATGTAATTATGAAGAAACTCACCACTCTTGTTTGGCCACTGTGAAGGAAGCAAGAAAGGAAGAAAAAGTTAAAGAGAAAAATGCGCAATGCGGATAAAATGCGCCGAATGGCGTAGCGTAAATGAAAGCAATCGGCCGAAATACGATGCGCCATGGTTCGCATACCCGCTTCAAGTCGCGACATCGTGTGAAAGTGAAGCGTGGAATTTGATGCCGGGCCGCATAGGAACACGCCTAGGCACCAAGAAGGAGCAGAAATTAAAGGAATGATGTCGCGACAAAAAAAACTGAGGTCGCGACATCAAAAACAACCAGTGCAGTCTACAGCAGCATAAGGTCATGTCGCGACAAGAAGACTGATGTCGCGACACCAAGAACAATTGGTTGTCACAGGCAGAGACTTAATGCGGAAGTCGTGACATCAAGAGGAGATCAACTGAAGGCTTAAACTATGAGGTTGATGTCACGACATCAGGACACCCGCTCAAGGAAACAAGATTTCATTAAGTGATGTCGCTGACAAGAAAACTGAGGGTCGCGATATCATGATAAACGCTGGAAGGGTGCGTGAGACTTTGAGCCCATGTCGCGTATTAACATCCCGATGTCGCTGACATCGTGAACAACCATTGAAGACCGCAGTGACTAGAATGGATGTCGCGACAAGGCCATGATGTCGCGACATCACTAGCAATCAACTGAAACCTACAAGGGCATAAGATTGGTGTCGTGACAACATGAACGACCATTTCATAGGAAGCAGAACTTTAAGTCGATGTCGCGACATGAGATCGATGTCGCGACAAGAGAACTGAGGTCGCGCAGAACTAGAACAAGAATCTCGGGCCCGGCTACTTCCGGAATTCACAACAGTTCTATTGGGATTAGCCCAACTCGAAAACCCTATAAATACGCAGCCTACCCGCACAGTAAAGCAAGCCTGGGAGGCGCATCAAAAGAGATCCTAGTAGCCTAGCTTCACTTTTATTTTCTTTTCTTTTCTTTTCTTTTCTTTTCTTTTCTTTATTTTAGAGCATGTTTGTTTCAGATTTCTTTCGCTTATTTTTTGATCCGAATGTTATCGTTTTGCTGAAGCCGACACGTAATTCACCTCTTTTTCAAAATTACTACCCGGAAACATCGAAGTTCGTATTGAAATTTCTCTGATCTCGATTATTTCGCTCGAATCAAGTAGCTTATTCTTTTGATCGAAGGATGCTGTCTTAGTGTGATTCGCAATCGGTGGAACCTGCCTTCCATTTAGTGAACGTTGTAGTCGACTGACTCGTAGTAATTTGCAAAGATTCGTTTCATTTCGTTAACGAATTTATCGTATTATGAGTTTATTGATTTGGATCCGAATACGCCACATACCCAAGTAAGAATTCGCGTCTGCTACTTCCGATTTCAAGGAGGTCCTCTCCGAGTGACACAGTGGAAGACAATCATGGGAGTAATGTACATTTCTTTAAGGTATACTAACCTCGCTTATTAGTGGATCCTTTTCGAGCTTTGTAAGTTCACTTAGATAAATCCTCTTCTCACTTGAAGTCAAGAACGAGTTGAACGACTTATCTAATTAAACAAGCAGAGATTTCACCTTTAATTCCGGATAGTGGAGCTAACCTCGTTAGCCGAGATCTAATCAAGGAAAGGTCGAATTTTTATTTTAATTTCGAGGAAGAGTAATTGAAGTCATATCCTTGCTTGACCGACAACTCGGGAGCTAAGGTGTAATGTAAATTCCATAAATGGGTAAGGAGTATTGCAAAAGAAAAATACCCAGCTTAAGGAAGTTCTTGTTAAAAGTAGTTATCTCGTTCCCTGTAATTCGAGAGAATCAGGAAGAAGGAGATAACGAAATGTGGAGCGTGGAGAGATCCAGCTGCACTACAAATGCCTTGGACAGATTTTGAAACTTGAGATATTCAAGAAAATTAATTCAGTATGAACTACAGGAATTGATCGTTCACTATGATTGTTTCTCTTGATGTGTCTTCCTATGATAACCACAAGATTCATTGTAGGAATCTCTATTTTCCTTCATTTCGCTTTATTTCGCCATTCGAATGTTCATTTTCTGAACTAGTTAATTTCCAAATTTTCATGCCAAAACCCATATCAATTTATGGTCCAAATAGTATTAATTTCGAAAGTAGTCAGGTAGTTGGATGAAAAATTCTGAGATCTCTATGGGATCGGAGACCGACTTATGTCCATTTTATTACTTGTCGACTGCACTTGGTAATTCAGGACTAAAAACCAATAAATTAAATCGCTCTACTCTAAGAGATTTTTTCGGGTTATGATAGTATGATGTCAACAAGTTGATGGTATCTGCTCCCCGTGGACAGTTAATAGTCCTTTGGTAATAAAGTATCATAAATTTGTATATGTATTTTGGTCACAACAAGTTTAGCGGCGATTTTGGCCGATTAGATAATGTCCTTCGCTGATAACGTTATAATCTTTACGCACAACCAATGCATAAACGTGCAAACGTGTTTTGGTCCTGGCCATCAAGTTGCTGGCGCCGCTGTCGGGATCGAAGGGATTTAGTAATCAATATTCAGATGAAAGAAGGAAATATTAATTTGGACATTTTTAAAAAAGAAAAAGAACAAAAATATTGCTTTCAAGCAAATAGATCTTTTAGCCACCGACCTTAACAAACCAAATTGAAAATATTTGTCGACCGACTAACTCGTTAATGTTAGTATGTTTTGTTTTTCGTGAACAAAAGTTTAATGCATAGGAAATGTATCACGTGGATCCGATTCCAGCCAGAGCATGCACTAGAGAAAACACTTTCAAGCTTCGGCGAAGATAAAGAAGGCGTAAAACTCCACCATGGCGCATTTAGCACAGAAACGTAACGACGCAGCATGGGAGAAGCAAATGTAAGACCTCCAATCACGTATACAATGGAAGACTTCGGAGACCAATTATTCAGATGAATATCAAGGACGTATTAAATCAGCTTGATATTAATAATTTTGAACTCCAGTCGCTGACTAATCACAATGGTTCACAGCATCGCTTATCACATCCTACTCGAGGACCCAAACGAGCATCCCGGAAGATTTCTCGCAGATGGCTAATACAAGAAAGTTAAATGGGGTTAGACCGTGTCATTAAACCCGTGACTGCTCCCATTCTCTCTAAGGGATACAAAGACTTTGGCATGGTGCACAGTCTTTACCATACGGGTCTGCCGACGCTGGGAGGAGCTGGTCGAGGCTTACTTATGTAGATTCTTTCCACCATCACTCACCTCCGAGAGAAGGAGAGAGATCATAGTATTCCAACAGGGAGAAGATGAAAGCTCCTACGGTTTCTGGGGAAAGATTCAAGCTGTTGTCAAGAGATGTCCAATGCAATGGGATAGACTCAAGACCCAAATGGACATCAGATATCATGCATTAAATGATATATCAAAAGGAATCATCGATGCTTCCAAGCGCCGCGGAGCATTCAAACGCAGTCGAGGAGGCAAGGGATCCGGACGAGGACTCCGGCCGTCGCAATATGAAAACCTTCTCGAAGCCTTTCAAGAGGAACAACAGTAGGAAAGGGATTCTAGAACTGAGCAAGACGATGCCCACTGAGGCTAAGTCAGATCATGGTGCATCGCACGAATGGACAAGCAAGAAAAGAAGACATACACCTTCATGAGATAGGAGCAAATGAAAGAGAATTAAGAAGGGAAGTCGAGAGAGCGCCAGATGAACAATTTTACATGCCGGAGAGGTTAAGTATTCAGGTGAGCCAAGAAAACTACTCATTTCAAACCCAATAATAATCTACCAACACATTATCATCCGATCGAGAACCATGAGAACTTCTCTCATATGGTGGAGGGGCTGCCACAAGGCCCGCGCAAGCATTAACCGCCCTACGTGGTTATCAACAAAGAACCAAGATCTCAAAGAAGCAAAGCAGTTAGCGAAATGAACACGTGTAGAACTATCACCAAGGTCGTGAGAGTCTCTATCTTTGAAGAAATTTATGCCGCAGTCATGGGGATAATAAGAAATTGCTGAACCTCCATGAATAAGTTCGCAGAATCGAGCAACTACTACCAATTTTCAAGTTTTCCGTAACACTACCAATGCAAACTTAAAAACTCCCAGAGACACACAGTAGGCGTACTGGCCCTAACCCCGTTGTGAGCCAGAAGAAAGATGCCTCCTGCCGACACCAAGAAAAATCCCAAAGATCGCATACAGCAAACTGGCGAAAGCGGGAAGGAGTTAGAGATGATGAAAGAAAAATGCGATTTAAAGAACTGAGGAAAAAGACAAATTTCAAAGCATAAGAACTGAGAAAAAGAAGGAAAGAGTGGACCCAAGGACATCCAAGGTCAGACCGCAGCGTTTTCCCACGATCGCAGAAATCAAAAATAGAAGAGCAATTTGCTAAGTTTTGAAAACTTCAGAAGCTGTGAGATCAAAGTATGTCTCTTTAATGAAGTATAGTGACTCGGGATGCCACTCTACGCAAAATTCCTTAAAGACATTCTCGAGCAAGAAGAGAAGATCGTAGAAGAAGGGATTACACGCTACTCAGAATGCCTTGATGAAAAGAGAATCGTCGTAAAAGATGAAGGATCCAGAGTTTACAATTCCTTGCATAATAAGAGTCGAATCCGTAAGTTTCCTTCGGATCAGAGCTAGTATCAACTTGATGCCTTCGTTACAAACAATGGTTTGTGGGAGCTACTTCCTACCACCATTACCTTCAAATGGCGTACAGATCGGGACAAGTGAAACCTAAGGAGTCTTGGAAGATGGCCGGTCATCATTGGAAATTGTTTTCCAAAGGGATTTCATCATTCCAGACACAGGAAAGATCATGTATACCTCCTATCGGGGAAAGACCATTCTTAGCTACTGAGCCGTCCGATCGATATGCAAAGATCTACCTTGAGGGTCGGGGAAGAAGTCAGCCGCTTTCAACTTGATCCGTGGCATGGCGTAATATAGACATATCGTAGAAAATTTCAATGTGGTTGATGAAGTCTTATAAACTCAACCCCGATGTTCAAAATGATTGTAATGATCAAATTTTTATCAATGAAAAAGGAGATGAATTTCCAAGATATCGAAGGATGATTACTCCGATTATTCATACAACGGTTTTCATTCTATAGAACCGGTGGATGAGCATGACGCGTTAAAGATGAAACAAGAGGGTATACAATGAAAAAAAGAGGAAACTCAACAAGAAACCAATGAAGTTAAGGGCTTGTGTTGAAAGAACTCGCCAAAGTCATTTGAAGTATGTTTACTTAGGAACCACCCCGTAGAAAAACTGATTATTCCCGCCAGATCGAGATGAGGAGGAACAAGAATTTACCCGGGCAGATCTCAAGTTTCATAAAAAAGAGCCTGGTGGCTTCGGTCCATCAAGAACTGGAAGGTATCACCCACTATTCAGATGCACAAAATTCTCATCGGAAGAAACTTCAAGGCCAAACTGTAGAACATTAAAGGAGAAGATTAATCCCGTAATGAAGGAAGGAATAAGAAAGAGGTACTCAAATTGCTAAATGTCGTTTCATCTATGCAATCTCGTATAGCTTCGGGTAAGTCCAACCATGTGGTTCCAAAGAAGGGGTGGATTTACCTGTGATCCGCAATGAGAAATGAATTGATCTCAACAATTAAGGATTGTGATGGAGGGTATGTATTGACTACGGCGAGTTGAATGCAAGAACCGTGATCATTTCCTTTGCCTTTCATTGATCGATGTCGACAAAGTTAGCAGACACCCTTACTCGTTTTCTCTCGGATGGGTACTGCAGATACAATCAGATCGCAATTGGCAACTTGAGATCAAGAGAAGACCACATTCAGATGTCCTATGGTACCTTTGCCTTCGCATGATGCCATTCGGGCTGCAATGCCCACTACATGTTCCGTAGGTATGATGTTCATATTCTCGCATTCGTCAGTTATAATTATAAATTCTTCTATGATGACTTCTGACCGTGTATGGATCCACTGATCAATGTTTAAAACAATCCTGAAACAAGACTACAAAGATGCCAAGACAAATAGCTAGCATTGAATTGGGAAAAATGTCATTTACAGACGAAGGGTATTGTTCTCGCATGTGTCTCAAATGTGATTTCAGAAGTGATCAATCCAAGGTAAATTCAATATTATCAAAACTCTGCACAACCAACACAGTAAAAGGAGTAAGAAGCTTCTCGGGGGCATGCTGGATTTACAAGAGATTCATCAAAGACTTTCAAAAATAAATGCATCGCTATGTGACATCGAAAGATATTGTGCCCACCTTGATGTTAACTCCTGCAGATGTTTTCTAAACAAACCAACGATTAGTGCAAGCACCTTATGTCGGCTGTACCCGTAATGGGATCGTGGATTTGAAAACAATGTGTGATGCTAGTGATTTCGCCGCTGGAGCCGTGGGCTCGGGCAAAGAAAGAGCATCATTCAGCCATACTATGCTAGTAAAACCTTCAATGAAGCAATAAGAGAACTACTCAACAACTGAAAAGGAGATGCTAGCTAGTATTGCTTGTGAAAAATTTAGGCAATACATTTTAGGATCCCATGTGGTGATTCACACTGACATGCAAAGAATCAAATACTGATGTCGCGTGGCTGCCAGATTGATAAGGTGGGTGTCGCCACTGAGGATTTTGATTTGGAAATCAAGGATAAAAGGATGTGACAATGTGATAGCCGATCACTTGTCAAGAGTAGGAGTTGTGCTAATCAAGAGGAGGAGAAGGTAATATTAACAGAATTTCCTGACGAGCAATCGCTTAAGGTTTTTCCTATCAACTTCCATGGTATGCCGACATTGTGAAACTATTTATTGCAGGGAGTAGTTCCTTCGGAAATCACTTCCCAACAGAAGAGGAAACTCATAACTGACAGCAGGTATTATATTTGGGATGATCCACTTTTATTTAAAAGAGGTGCTGATATGATAATAAGAAAATGCGTGCTGTAAAATGAAATAAGAAAAAATTTCTCGATGAATGTCATGCATCACCTTATGGGGGCACTTTTCAGAGAAAGAACACTTCATAAATACTCCAATTCGATTTTATCGCTCCACGCTTCGTAGATTGTACCGAATGGGCCGGGTTATGTGACGATGCCGAAGATTGGAAAATATCAAGAATGTAAACAAAATGCTCCTAAGAAATATTATGGTGGTGCAATTATTCATACGATGGACCATTCTCACCATCATTTGGGAATTGCATATATCAAAGTAGCTTGACATGCTTCCAAATGGGTGGAGGCAAAGTGGGTTTGTTCTAGAAATGATGCTAATACAAAGCATGAGGTTCTTGCAAAAGAATATTTCTGAGCGCATTCGATCACCCAGACTATCATCAGCCGATGGGGAAGCCATTTTGCAATGATATTTGCAAAACTCATGAGAAGGTATGGGGATCAAACATGTAATGAGTCTAGCGTATCATCCCTGCACCAATGGGACAAGCGTGAAATTTCCAACGTGGAGATTAAAAGAATACTTGAAAAGGCAAAGCTGAGTCCAAACAGAAGGATTGGTCTTCCAAACTCGACATGACGTGACCGCAAGCCGCCAGACTCCACAAAACTCCCATCGAATGTCCCCATACGTAATTGTATTCTAAAACCATGTCACCTACTGAATTAGAATACAAGGCAATGTGGGCCATCAAGAAGTTGAACTTCGATTTCAAACTCGCAAAGGAAGTTATAGATCGCTACAACCGTCCGACCGAAGAACTGAGAAATGAAGCCTATGATAATGCTACCATCTACAAGGATAAGACAAAGAAATGGCATGATCAAAGGATCCTAAGGAAGGAGTTCAGAGCAGGGGAAAGGTTCTACTGTTTAATTCTAGACTGAAGTTGTTTCCAGGGAAGAACCAAATGGGGTGGACCATACACGCTGGTGTCAAGCAATACATTCGAGCGCTGACATTAAGGGCGATACTGGAGAAGAATTCGAGTAAATGGACAAAGACTTAAGCACTATTTACAGAGAGGGAAGTAATGAAAGAGTCAGCAGATCTCTTAAAAAATAAGCAAATACAATAACAAGCCGCCTAAGGACTCAAAATCGGAAAGTACCTGGATGGAGGCAACCCATAGGAAATCTGAATTTCTAATTTTCTATATGAATTTTAGTTAGAATTCGTGTTGATTTATTAGCAATTAATATAGGACTTTGTTTTAGTTTGATAATCAATTCGTCAAGACAGCAGCGGCGTGAGCAAAATGCAAGGAAGGAGGGAAGTTAATTACTGGATAACTTCAACAACTCACATGGAGGAATACAAGAAAAAGAAAGCAATTTTTTTTTTTTTCTCACATAAATTCTCAGAGAAAGTGTATTTAGTACATGTATGAATTGTCGTGGTGAAATTGATTCATTTGATGTTGAAGAGTTTAGAGTAGCTAAGGAATGAAAGATTCTAGGAACATTTGAGCTTTATATCGGTCGCGACAAGAGAACTTTAAAAGAAGTTGTCATACATCATAACACATAGAACATATATGCTTTCACAAACTTAAGGGATGGCTTGTCCCAACAAGGGGCGAGAAGGTCATACACTAACTTGATGTCGCGACAAATTAGGAAATGTTGCCAGCTGGAAATTTTTAAGGTTTGCCCTAATGACAACATCTTGTTTTAAGGTGGCATTAAAGTCGCGACATGAGGAAATAAATGAAATAAACATTAGAGCTCATAAACTTTGATTGAATTGCAACGGTTGGAGTACTTTTTCCCAACTTCCACTCTCCATTCCAGAACCCGTTCATTCTCTCCCCCCTCTGATTTCAAACCCCTGAAAACCCTAGGTCCCAAAATCTTCATAAACTTTCCTTCTTCTCAAATGGCCGAACCATCAAACCTCAACCCTAACCAAGAAGAATTCATGGAGGAAAACCTGCAATCAGAAGAAGAGAATCGACAGGAAGAACAGAATGAAAGAACATCTGCCGAAGCATCAGAGGGACCAACAGTTCCTGAGGAAAGCATTAAAAAGGGCAAGAAAAAAATAGCAAAAGAGAACATCGAAGATTTTGTGTCAGAGGAAGCCTACTCAAACCGGGAGGAAACACGGCGCAGAGGCTTTAGGAAGGCAAAGATTTATCTAAAACCCTATCGCTCCTTTCAAGGAAATGATAAAGAAAAGAGGTTGGGAAACCCTCTGCGCACATCAAAGAGCAGGTGTGCACAAGAGGTGAGTTCCCACTCAAATTTGGTAGGAGAAAGGACAATACTGTATACGGTCGAGGAGCAGGGTGCCATATGGGAGCTAATGTGCCATTAACCAAGTTTATGAAATGGCAGACACAAGCATGGGTCAAAATCTCAAAGCTCCCTAGAAAACCCAGATTTGAAGAAGATTGCGTAAAACTCACCGACGGAAGGCTCAAATTGAGCAGAGAAAGGAGGACCAAAAACCCCAAACAGCGAAGCCTCACCGAGAGCGCTAAGGTATGGTTCTATTTCCAGCCTCTCGTTTTGGTTCCAACCAAGCACCCGAGCAATGCGAGGGAACAGAGGCGGTCATGCTATATGCTATTCAAGGGATATAAGATCGAACATATAGGGACAATAATAGAAAATTCGATAACGAGGTACCACGAAGGAAACAAGAGGAGGATCCTCACCACAGTCGCTACAATCTTGTGTTTCAAAGGGTCGGAGGGGAGAGGGATTGGGAAGCAAAAGAAGAAGTTCCTCACGACATCACCACTCTTATCGACGTGATGTAGCAAAGGACCAAGAAACCGTAAGAAAAGGGTAATCGATTAAAAACAGAGAAGAAGTCTAACCGCAAGAGAAGAAGAAGGAACACGTAAGCTCCTCCGAATGTTAATAATTTCCCATTTTTGCGTATACCCGCAGTGCGGCGTGCATGAAAGAAGCCCAAGGATTTCTCTTCCTTTAGCTAGTTCTCCTCCCATGCAAGGTGTAACATTCAAAGAAAAGGAGAAAGCTCTTGTGGAACACAAGAGAACCAGGCAATCATGGAAATGCTTCTTTCCATGCAAAACAAGATGGAGGCAAGGGAAAAGGAGTGGAGGTTGCAAACAAGAGTTCAAAGGAGGAAGTCTATGAAAAAGAACTAAAAAGAAGAGATCAAGAACGGGAAGCAAGCAACTGCCGTATATTATAAGAAAGGTTTGAAGCTGAGTCGCAAAAAAGGAACAAAGAACGGAAGCAAAGTCGAAAGGAAGGAAGAATGTGTATGAAGGAGGTACCCAAATAGTATGCTGAAAGAGAAAACTCAAAGGAAATGGAAACAAGGGATAAAGATCCGTTGTTGTCGGTTCGCCTCACGAGGCATTCTACAACAATCAAGCACAGAGACAACGCTCGGGAATACCGGCGAAGGGATGCCAAACAGAAGAGAAGACAAAGGAGAACATCAATGGATTTTAAATTTCTTTACATGTCCCCGCGAAAGCCTGAGACAAAGATGGGAAGGGAGAGATGCAAGGTGTTAGATGGAAACGATGCATCTCGTGGAGGAAGATGTGGCTAGAGAATCGACTTGGATCAACAACAACCTATCAAAATTCTTGGAGGTAATGACAGAAATGGAGAAAAACATGAACACACTTGAATGAGATGATGAACCCGAATGCTTGGATCTCTCAAATGAATCAAAACAGAAAAGCAGACCGACAAAGAGAAAGCCACAGTGACGTAGAAGAATAGAAGTAAAGATTCCGGTGACCAGCCCACAATTGATTGAGACTCTTGACCTGGATCCCGTACATCTATACCCGCAAACAGAAAAGAAAAAAATAGACCTATCCATTCAAGTTTCAATCACTCCTTTCTATACTGTAGTTCTAAGCCGTTGCAATTAAGTCAGTAATAAAATGAGAAACTTGAATTGAATTGTTGTGTGCGTGCTATTTTGAATTTGTTTGTTCAATATTGTGTTGCTGGAAGATGCATGATTAGGAAAATAAAGTAGAAATTAGTTCCGTAATAAAACTGGCTGAAGTGCGATGTAATGAACTCGAATTGAATGAAGCAAAGTAGAGTAGGAATGAGCTGGCTAAAATGTAGAATAAAGGCCAAATAAATAATAGCTTTTGATTGAAACACAAAGTGCAAAATTACTTATATCTAACCGATAAGTCCGTAATTGAGGAAGGTAATATAATAGCTGAACAAAACATATTTTTTTTGAAGCCTTGCGGTATGAACACAGATCAAAGAACCTGTTGAATACCAATTAATCTTAAATACTCATTAACAAAATGAGTCAAAGTACTCCTATGGTTATCACAACTGTTCAAACCAAATTCTAGAATCTGCTAGATTATTGGTCGAGGCGAACCTAGTGAACAAATAACAAGAGACGACGCAGCCAATCTCAGACACACGCCATTCTAACTACATCCCCACTTGCAGTTGATGCATATACCTTAGTTCCAGAAATTGAACCAACAAGCTTATTTTTTTTTTTTTTTTTCAAAAATAATCAATGGAAACCCCAACCCGTTCTAAGAAATCAACCCTCCGCGAAAACCCATGATTACCCAGAATCCAAGGAGGAAGTAAGAAATGAAGTTTGGGGAGAGCATTTTCGCAGAACTCAAAAGGAATGAAAGAAAAGACAAAAAGCAAAAATGCAATAAAAAGAACGCGATAGGATGTTTTATCTTGTGGCCTAACTCTCTGAACAATTAAGTTCTTTAGGGGTGTTTCAACACTTAGTACCCTAATGCCATCCGGTATGGGAGCTACTAACCCAAAGTTCGCTAAGAGTGTTAGAAAGCCTAAAAAGTTAAAACATTGCACTATCTCTTGAATGTTGACAAACAAGGAAGTTTCCCCAGTGGAATTACAAGTGAGAAATATAGGGCATACAGTCCTGAATTGAAGAAATTCCAGAGATGTCCCAAACATGAAGTTTGGGAGCTTACTATAGAAACTACAAGAAAGAAAGGGCGTACAGGAGAGAAAAGGTTCAGGGTAAATCTTTAACCTAAAATTCCTTCCATCCTACCCATTACCCAAGCTCAAATAATATAAAGCCCAAAAGACCTGACAATCTTGAAGGCCGAAATCACCTACATTAGCGGAGAGATCAAATATGAAAAACAAACTTACGGAATTCCTGGGAAATATGGAAACAATCAAAATGGTGAAGGACTTTAGGGAGTTAATTGACTCAGTATGAAAATGAGAAAGGAAAATAATCTATTATTCAACAGGATCTAATGATTATGTTGTTTGTAAAACAATTTCAACAGTTTAGTTTTGTATACTATGAAAAGTGTAAAACTAACCTTGAACCGGATTTCAAAGCTGATATACGTAAAATTATGCATACATCTTGCTTTTCAATTAAATTGATTGCCATCATAGAACGAATCACGTAAAATGTCCTTTTTGTTTGAGGACAAACAAATCTTATTTTTCTTTGCTTGAGGATAAGCAAAACTTTCCTGGGGAGTTTGATGAGCTTAAAAGTCATCTTACCATTTTTCTCGTTTGATTTTCGCTAAAATTGAATAATTAATATACGTAATTACAAAGAAACTCACCAATTTGTCATTAGCAGGAAAGGAAGCAAGAAAGAAGAAAGCAAAGAGAAAATGGCAGAACAGTGGATAAAATGCATTTAATTATAGCAGTAAAAATGAAAGCAATCACGAGTCGTCGATGCAAGCCAGGTCTCGCACAAATTCCGCTCAAGTCGTGACATCGTGAAAGGAAGGGAATTTGATGTCGGCCGCTGCAAACACACCCAAAGTAGCCAAGATGAGCATAAATTAAAGGAATGATAAACGCACAAAAAACCGGTGGTCGCGACATCAAAAAACAACCAAGGCGCTCATACAAAGATAAGGTCATGTCGCGACAAAGAAGACCGTGGATGTCGCACACCAAGAACAACCGGTCACAATGCGCAGACTTAATGCGAAGTCATGACATCGCGAGTGGAGATCAATCAAGGCTTCGAAACTATGAGGTTGATGTCGATATCAGGGACAAACTTCGCTCAAGGAAACAAAGATTTTCATTAAGTGATGTCGCTGACAAGAAAACCGAGGTCGCGACATCATGACAACCAAAGGAAGTGCGTGTGAGACTGAGCCCATGTCGCCGAGATAACATCCCGATGTCGCATCGGGTGAACAACCATTAAAGAATCGCAAAGACGAAATGGATGTCGCGACAAGGCCAGTGATGTCGCCGGACATCACTAGCAATCAACCGAAACCTACAAGGGCATAAAATTGGTGTCGTGGACAACACGAACGCATCGCATCATAGGAAGCGTGAACTTAAGCTCCATGTCGCGATGGGCGAGATCGGCGGCTCGACAAGAGAACAGGTATCAACCGAATAGTACTCGGGCCTCGCCATTCAAATTACGCAGGTTATATTGGGATTAGCCTGTCCGAAAACCCCTATA
The DNA here is from genome assembly GCA_016808115.1 of Tetrastigma voinierianum. NCBI lineage: Eukaryota > Viridiplantae > Streptophyta > Magnoliopsida > Vitales > Vitaceae > Tetrastigma > Tetrastigma voinierianum. The sequence continues at coordinate 85,336 of JAEQBH010002524.1, read as the reverse complement.
ACACGCCAGCCTACCCGTAATAGTGCAAGTCTGAGGCGCATCAAAAGAGTAGGATCCGGGTAGCCTAGGGCTTCACTTTTATTTTCTTTTCTTTCTTTTTCTTTTCTTTCTTTTATTTTAGAGCAAATGTTTGTTTCAGATGGCTTTTCGTTTTATTTTTTTGGATCTCGAATGTTATCGCTTTGTCAAGCCAATACGTAATTCAAATTCTTTTCAAAATTACTACCCGAATGCATCGGGGTCTGATAAATTTCTCTGGATTCGATTATTTATTCAATTGGGTGCTATTCTTTTGATCATGATCGCTCAGTGTGATTCAAAAGAATTGAGGAACCCAAATTTTCCATTTAGTGAAATTTTTGTAGCCGACTGGATCTTTCCCCGTAGTAATTTGCAGCATCTGTTCATTTCCTAAGTAACTGGGGCTCTACTTAGATTATGAGTTTATTGATTGGGATCTGAATATCGCTTTACTATACCTCAAGTAAGAATTGCGCTGCTACTCGACACTTCAAGGAGGTCCCGAAAGTGACACAGTGGAAGACAACTGGCAATGTACTGATTTCTTTTGGCGGTATAATTAACCTGCCATTAGGATCCTTACTTTGTAGTTCACTTAGATAAATCCTCTTCTCACTTGAAGTCAAGAACTAGTCAACGATCATCTAATTTAAACAAGCAGTAGATTTCACCTCAACTGGATAGTGAGGCCAACCCGTGTTAGCCGAGATCTAATCAAGGAAAGGTTGATCTATTTTAATTTCCGAGAAGAGTAATTTGAAGTTGTATATCCCTTGCTCGACCGATAACTCGGGAGCTAAGGTGTACAAATTCATAAAATGGGTAATGGCATTGTAAAAGAAAAATACCCAATTAAGGAAGTTCTTGCAGTGAAGTTATCTCTGCTCCCCGTAATTCGAGAGAAATCAGAAGAAGGATGACCAAATGTGGAGCTAAGGCAAAGTACATGCCGCAAGGCAGCGTGCAAATGGATATCCAAATGCACTTTACAAATGCCTCAGACGTGTGATTTTGAAACTTGAGATATTCAAGAAAATTAATTCAAAGAGGAACTGCGTGAATTGATCGCTCACTACGATCGGCTTTCTCTGACGTGTCTTGCGATAACCGTTTCAAGATTCATTTCTTTGGTGTGAATTTATTTTCCTCATTTGTTTTATTTTCGCCATTTGAATGTTCATTTCTCTTGAACTGTTAACAGCCTTTCGGCCGGAAACTCATATCAATTTATGGTCCAAATAGTATTAATTTCGAGTAGTCGTGGTAGTTGATGAAAAATTTCGAGATCTCTGTGGATCGAGACCGGACTTATGTCCATTTTATTGTTTGTCGACTGCACTTGCGTATTTCGTAATCAAACCAATAAATTAAATCGCTCTACTCTAAGAGATTCTTTCGTTGTCGATATGATGATCGTCATACTGTTCGGAATAGTTGATAATACCTTCAATAATAATATCAGGGCAATCAGATATACTTGTCGTTTTACGAAGCACTTTTACTCTGATTCAGGTGATGGCCACAGTCCTTCGCTGATAACGTTATAATCTTGCATGCACAACTAATGGCTAAATGTGAAAACGTGTTTTCGTCCTGTGGCCATCAACGAGCCCGCCAATAATCCATACTGGGACGGGAAGCTCCTTCCTCCCGCTCCACTCCTGACAAGCCTCTACCCATCCGACCGAGCCCCGCGCCAACACCACTGACGAGCCCCTCCCCGCCCATCCTGACGAGCGCTTTACCTCACGTGACCGAGCCCGCCATCCAACTCACATCACGAGCTCTTCCTCCCCGCCCACTCGGACAAGCTCCACTCAACCGGTAGCCCACAACAATTCACATCGACGAGCCTCTCCCTCCCCGCCTCATCCGGACGAAGCCCCACTAACCGACGTGCCCCGCCAATGAACTCACTACTTCTGACCAGCTCTTCCCGCGTGATTAGAGTTTCTCCCGCCAACCAATTCACATTATGAGTTGCAGGCCCACTCCCCGCCCACCTCGATCGAGGGTGTCCTACCACAAAGTTATCCCCCTGTAGCTCACAGGGGTTTCTTTCGCCTCCGTGGTCCCAACTGGGACCATGAGCCAGATACCATTCGAGGAAATTGACCAGGCTTAACTGAGCATTGTACTGGGGTTTAGGCAGATCCAGAAGTTGGTCGGGACTAAACATGGTCTCAGCTTGACAGGAGCTAAATAGTCCCCCGTGAGCTAGATAGTTGTGCCTGGCGCCAGGCGGGCCCTTACAAAAGGCGCCTTTTCGCGGCCCCACCCCTCGCCCACTCCATTTCTAGGGTGGTCCCACCAGACAAGCTATCCCCTAGCTCACAGTGGCTTCGCCGCTCCGTGGCCTCGAACCCCGTGAACCAAGGAGCTTAGATACCCATTCGGTGGTGGAAGCCTCACTCACTAACCTGAGCTAAGAGTTTCAATGATATGGAGAGTGCCTCCCCATTTCAATATTGCCCTGGCCTTGGTCTCTGAGCCTCACTAAAGAAATAGTATAAAAGGGACATGCCTGGTCACTGTGATGTATCAATCTCGTCTGAAGCTGGGCAGGTGGGGTCTTTTACAAAAAAGGGCTTTTTATAGTAGAAATTATTCTCGATTATAAGATTACACTGTTTATTCTTCTCAGAAGTTGATTCGATTATAGTTGATACTTATTTAATAAGAACCTGGCTACTAGCCCAGCCTGGTAAACAAACCACCGGTCGGCATTCAAGCTTCATGTCCCAGCCCGAGCCCACGAGGCGAAAGAACCGTGGAGCCAGGAGGGGCCCCATGGGATCCACCCTCTCGGCCTGAGAGTGGGCACAGGGTGGGGCCTCCATGACCTTTCCCGCCACCTTACTCCAGCTCACTCAACTGATTCACCCCACAGCTCTTCTCTCACACGCCGACTCAGCTCTACCACCATTCACATCGAATAGCTCTTCCCAGGGTTTTACCCCACTGAGCCTTACCGCTATTCAGCTACTGAACAGCTTCACCAACCATTTGCTCACGAGCTCTTCCTCTCAGCCATTTGGACGCATTCACCAACTATTCACATTGACGGAAGCTCTTCCCATCACCAACGCATAAGTCATCTAATCTACCAAATCATCACCTCCACGAATAAGTCATGAACTCATGGATCACTTCACTCGCTAAAGATAGTCAATCAAGGTCACGCCAAAATTAACACCTCCGCTAAAAATAAGTCATGAATCAAGGGATCGCCACTCATACAAGACAACTAACTTATAAACATCGTCAATTTAATGACCTCATCAAACAGTCACGTGAACCTAAGGAATCGATTCAACTCATAATCCAATGGAGGGTACGCTTCAAGATGACGACTTCTATCAAAAACAAGTCACACAAATATGGAAGGGAATCTAACACTTCTGACTGTCATGCAAGATGTACTGATCCAAGACCTCCACTTCAGTCTACGAATCAAGCCACTGAAGTGGATACCCCATACAAACAATACAGTTTCGCCGAAGAACTTAGTCGGCCAACCTGAGCACGCACCTGCATCATTCATGCCAAGTTTGCAATCAAAGGCAGACAAAAACAATTATTATAAAAAAAAATAAAAAATAAAAAAATATATATATATATATATAGTTATGAGGTAAGAGAGAGAGGAGTGGTAGTATGAGAGATATATATGCTATACATAGTATATGTATTTATAGTTATGTTATATATATACAGTTACATACATATATGTTATTATATAAATTAATGAATATTTACAGAAGTGAGTGCCAATATGTTCTGGCTTCGTGCCTCACAAAACAAATGTAAATATAATGCGAGGAAGGAAAGTATGAAAGTCGTGAACAGATTATGCTGTCAGTTCAAAGGCCAAGTAGGAGGGCTACGCTTTAATGGGAACGGGCCTTAGCAGGGAGTACCTAGATCTTGAGAATAGTTCAGAGAAAGTTATATTCTCCGCCTTCGCCGCTTGGGAGGCCTCCAAGTTGAAGCCGCCGCCATGATGCCAGCCTTTCGTTGAAAAGCGAAACACCCAGAGGCCCATCAGCACCGGCTCGTCCTCGCCTGTTCAATAACCTCATCTCTCTCGAAAGCAACCAAACTAACCCGCCGATGAAGACTTCCGCGGCAATCCACATCCCTATCTCGCCCGCTTCCGGGCTTAGTTTGCGGCTTCGTGAGGACTCACGACGAGCCCTTCTAGCAAGATTCGACCCCAAGCTTCACGACCTGGGCCTCGAGTCAGTGTTTCCTTATCGTCTCGTATCACCATCGGGTCGCACGTAGTCTGACTGGAAGATCCCAGCCGCCGGATGTGATGAGCTCCCTCCCAACCCCATTTGAGCGCTCACACCGGGTGTACTTTAGCCCCTCTCGGGTCTCAATCAAATCATTTTGCGCGCCCGAGCGCATCCCTGTCCCCAGGGTTATTTTGTCACAGCCATTTCTGACCTCATCTTCTACTTTCACCATGAAAGGTCTACATGGTATGTTTTGAGATCGATTTAAGTCGCTCCACTTCTTCATTCATGTCCCCGCAGCCGCCTCCCGCAACTCATTCGCCATGGAGCGGGGCGCCGCCTCGCCTTTATAAACCGCCACTCTTCTCACGTGTTTTCATTTGGCTTATTTTTCTGCCGTGCCCTTCAAATGAGTGGCTACCCGATCGCTGATGAAGTTAACGCTCACTATTCCGAATCGCATATGCTACCATTGGAAACTCATCAGATGCAACTCCCCCATGGATGCGCCAGAGCCTCGCCGCACCAGCAACGCCACCCCAAAGGTCAATCCTCGAGGTGATGACAGAGACCCTGACTCGCCACGAGCCTGGTGATTAGAGATAAAGAGTCCAGTGCTTCGCCAACTTTTGGTTTCGGTTTTCTTTCTTTCGCCTCTACCGCCTTCGAGAGGTGACTTGGCATTCGGCGGATTCCTGTAATGTTAGTAGCACCACGCAACTGGCCGTTTCGACGTCACATCTGGGCAGAGACTTTTAGCCTCCACTACAAAGCTAGAAGGATAGCGGAGCCTCGCTAAACCACGTAGAGCCTCAAGCAAGTGCACAGCCCGTCTCTGAGTTTCGCAGAGAAGCCTGATACTCCACACTAACCTTGGCCTGGCAACCCGCCATACTTCAAATGAGCTTGATTTTTTCTCTCTTTCGCACTCAGGCTTCCAGACATCGCCCAAATGAACCAAAATCTCTCCCTTGTGAGTGGCACAGTTGAAGCTTCCAATGGAGAGACTCAAGGTGGAAGGAGTGCGGCGCCCTGCCAGCGGGAACCAAGATCTCAAATTAGACGGGCCATCGTCCACTTTATCAACTCTACGGCGATCAGCAGGATATTCCGCCAACGCCAGAGCTGGTACATTATCTTCGGCGCTAAGGTCAAGACGAATCGGGAAACATGAAGATAATATAAAATCGTAACATTCAATCACCTTAGACAAGTCATGCTCTAAAACAAAGGTAAATATCACGAAGATTATCAGGCACTCTGCCGCTGGAACACCCGCAGGTCAGCCTCGTCAGAAGATTGTATTCCGCTGAAACCGCCGACAAAGAAGCCGAAGGCCCTTCAGCAGACCCGGCGCGAAGAAGGAAGATCGTAGACGCCTGGGGCCCTGAATCGCCTCCGAGAAATAAAGAGCCTCGTGGCCCCTTTTGACTGAAAAGATAGAGGAGCAGAGCTCACACTAGACGCGAACCCCTGATTCCAAAAAGTGGCCAACAGGCCTACTAAATGCCCCCAACCGTTGGGAGCGAGCGGAAGGACAAACGCGAATGCCAAGGTAACCTCTTTTCATAAAGGGATGCAAGAAAACAAGACCATTGTCAAAAAGCTGTTCTCAAAAGAAACATACCATCCGCACGAGGTTACATAAAAAAGCCAGACGTTAGAAACCATGCTACTCTGGACGCCGTGGGAGGTTTGGCAACGTTTCAGCAAAGGTAGCCCCATACGGCGACTAGAACTTTCGCGGTCCCATACTCGCCAGAGATGTTGAACGGCGATTTAAGGTAATCACCCCTGTGATATTTGAATCTCAGTTTATTTTCCTTTATCCTTATTCAAAGGAAGAGGAGGCACCCCAGAGCGCCGGTGCTCGACCACATCAAAGGCTGGGAGCATCCCTAACCCGTCCAGAACCGGCAACAGTTGAAGAGTCATCGCCAATACGCAAAGAAGAAGAACCGACTGCACTCCATGATGAAAGCCAAGAGAAATAAATCCACCTGGCTGTAACCCTAACGCCTTCGTCGTACTAAATTCGAATAGAAACCTAAATGATGCTGCATTAATAACGGACCCGAAACATAAACGAGAAAGGCCGCATGTGCTGGCCTCCGCACATAAAACTAAGAAAGAAAGGGAGCCGAAATCGCTAAAGGCAAAGAAAGGGTCCCAGGAGCAGAAGCAGACAAGGCGAAAGATGTCCACGAAAGAAACAGAAGGAAACTGGAAGGAGTAGGAGAAATGAGCGCGAGAACCAAAAAGTCATCATTATCACAAGACATATGACGGCGACAAAGCCTTAACTAACCCACCAACGTAGATGGGGAACCGCAACCGACACGAGGAAGAATTACGCCTCGTTTCACGCATTCCGTACGCAAGGGTCAGCAACCGATGGGGTTTGTACGGCTCACCACAGCCCACTCGCTAAAGCCCACCATGTTTTTCCCAGTCTCTCCATATCAGCCCAAAGCAGAGGCCCAACTCGCTAGCCCCGGGCACGATCCCGATAAACGAAGGTCCATACCCTACTTCAATCAACCTATATTTTTCCAATACAGAAAATAGAATATTCCTTAAACGATATATTACCCATCCAACCAAATCCCATTAAAAAGGAAAGAAAGAATAATAGATCACCGCAAGTTGGACATCCCCCAATAAGTAAAGAAGACTATCACAAGTAAATTGCTTTTTCTATATCTTGTACCAAATCCGATATGGACTAAAGTAAGACATATCCCATCCATGGGAAGGACTCCTAATTACCATCCAACTGGTTGAACATCTACTATAAATATAGGACCACCCATCGGTGAAAGGTACGCACTCTTAGACGCATACTCATACGCAAACATATGCAATACATTCGCCCTCCAAGCAGTCTCTCTTTTCTCTCGAGAAGAGCGGCTTAGGCATCGAAGCGACCACGAGGCACAACCCTCGTAGAGCCTTCTTCCTTGTTTTACAGAAAGAGTGCTACGACCAAGGTTTGCCGAGATCGGTATTACGACGGTCATACTCCGGTCAGACGATCCAGCACCATCCCAACCCACCGGCAATCGGGTCCGACCCGGCCTACACCTCCGGCCCGATTAGATTGGAAAAAGCATCATCAATAATAATGCCCGATGAGCTTAACTTGGTGTTAAGGGTTTTGAAGCAGGCATGGCAATGACCATGTTATTAAGCGTTGTAATTCTAATAGAATGGATGTCAAAATAATAATAATAATAATAAATAACATATATAAAAATAATAAAATGAATTATATGTTAAATCACATTTTTTTTTAAAATAGATAAATTTATTTATTCAAATTAGTAATCTGATACGATAGAAACATAATTAAGAATATTAAAAGCTTTTGAGGATGACATAACATCCATGTTAATAGAAAAAAGAATCGATTCGAGCCTGTCTTGATAATCGATAAATGCATGAAATACTTAAGATTTCATATCTGTAGCATACTGATAAATAAGATTTGATCTATTAACTGTCAGGTGAACTTCTATACAAAGCTGTCAAAATCTTGAAAACCACAAAAAAATTGCTTAGTCTATAATACAACTACCTTTGTAACAAAACACGTCACAATAAGTCACGATAATAGCATGAAAAAAAACGAGAAAAAATACGACAAACCCCGGATCGATGTAGAAAAAAGTCACTTTATTGGAAAAGAAATCCAAATACGATGAAAGAAAATGATGGAAGCATTAGAATGAGTGATTTCAAGACAAGAACGAAAAAAAACCACCCCTTTCTTGCTAGCGAATAAGGTTGAACTAAAGAACAAAGAGAATTGTGGTTAGGGTTTCCCGGAGATAAGAGCTCATCTTAACTTAGAATGCTTTTTTACATTAAAAACAATTACTAAAATTACTATCAAACAACTCTTAATAAATTAAAAAGATTATGAACATAAAAAGTGACCTCTATATAGGAAAGATCTTAACCATCTCACCTTCATGTTGAACGATAAAACTATGAAATCTTTTGAAGACTTACATTAAAAAGATTGTAATTGAAAAAAAACAAATATAAATGTTTAGGTCATAAAATGATTTAAACATCTTAAATTTTAAAATTTTTAAATAATTTTTAAATATATAAGATAAATTTATATTTTTATAATAATTTTATATTTTTATATAAGATTCCTAGTGTAGTAAGAATTAAACCCGAGAGGAACTGCACTTACCTCGTTTTTATTCATCAATAATATATTTTAAAAATGATTAACTGTTTATTTATTTGTGTTTTTTAAATTTTTTAAAATAGTTTTCAAAAATATATTATTACTCAGATGATTTATTTATATACAAGATAGGTTGTAGTCGAGCACACACGATCAATTAGCTTGTCCTAAATTTTCATTTTTTAATGGGATGAGTGGTGTTTGGATGTTAAGAAAAGAAAATTATTTGATCATTTACGTAAAAGATTCTGTTTGATAGGAAAAAGGGCAACCGTGGAGAGATTGAATATTGAAGGATAAGTCTTGGTGATATCAATTTTATTTAATTTTTAAAATTTTATATACTTTTCTCCCAAACTGTAGAAGGCACTGATGCTGTTGCAAGGTTGAACAGAGGGAAAGAGGCAAAAAAAAAAAAAAGAAAGACGAGAAAAACGAGATGGGGTTTTGGCATTGGGCATTGGGCATTTGGAGTGGTTAGCAGAAAACCACGTAAAATTTGTAATTTCTATTTCAAAAGAAATCCTCTAAAGCTGATTTGATTCCTTTGACTGATAGTATTGAACGGTGAGTTGTGGTGGTGATATGAAGGAACCAGTGAGTTGTTGAGTTGCAGTCAAGAAATGGGGAAGTCTAAATAAACAACAACCTGGTTTTAGTTAATCATGCTCTACACTTGGTCAACTCTGCCACGCACTTCAAAAGTTGATCCTCGTCCTCAGTCTGTACAACACATTAAAAAACAACTCACATTAGATAACAGTTTAATTAGAATATTCAATTGGTTCACATTACTTACATAACCATACATTAGAAAAAAAAATCATAGAAAAAGAAAAAAAAAAATCTTTACTTACCTTAATCTTGGAATGAACTTGTTGAAGGGATGGAGGATCGACATCGATAGGGAGATCATCACCAGAAGATGAAGAAGTTGAGGAAGATAGAGAAGGGGGATTTGATGGGCTTACATATCTTGGTTTTTTACATCCTCATGTTGGAACACGATCTCCGTATTCATTCTGTATAGCAAGCTCAGAAAATTGACCTAAAATTTCAGCCACCTCTAATTCGTCGGTATTAAACAAGGCTACAGGATCTTTGCTATGATCTCCCATCTGCTTAAATTCTTAAATCGTAATGGTGAAAACAGGGAACGTCTCCTTCTTCTTCTTTTTTTTTTTCTTCATTTCTTTTACTTCGTTTTGCTTCTCTTAATAAATAAATAAATAAATAAATAAATAAATAAATATATATATATATATATATATATATATATATATATATATATATATAATTTATTATGGATATTTAATTTCTTTCTTCGACTTGGTTTTGCTAGCTGTGATTCTAGAAAATTTATTTGATAATAATAATGGATGTTTTTTTTTACCTCTTTTGTGTTTTCTTTCCTAAACTTTGTTCCTTTTCATGAAGGAAATTTCAAAATTTTAACCCCTCAATGTCATGCTCATGGAGCGCATAATTGGAACCCCTACTGTATCACCGTAGCCCATAATTGGCGTGGCGTGGCGTGGACTAATATGTGCGAGACCTCGGTTTAACCAGTAATGGTGCTCTAGTTTACACCTATCGATGTTGTTGGGGAAGCATGAGTAGCGTAGCAGTTGAGGATGTTGTAGATTTGCCTTATTCCCGGCTTTATCGAGCCTTGAGAGTGGTCTTCTTGCAGGCTTAGGCTGCTTTAGTCTTGTTCATGAGGCTCTCTGTAAAGTAAAACAAAAGTTGTGCCTTTTTTAGCGATTCTAAGTCGTCCCACATCGGAAACAAATAAAAGGAAATAAATATTTAAAATACATAAACTAGAAGATTGATATCGCCGAGCCTAGTAACGTGGGCTTGTAACTCGAGTGAGGGCCATAATGTGGTTGGAGGTTGGTTTCTTTGAGCAGATAGGGCTTGATGGGGGCCAAATCATCTGGTTTGCCCGTTCCAAGTAGGGAGTCGGGCTTGGCGGCCCTCTCCACTCTCGAAAGAGAGTGGGCTTGGCTTTCAAGTTCCTAAAGTTGGAGGAAGGAAACTCCTCCCTCTCTCTTCGATGGAAGGATTCTGAGTGGAACCCCTCGAGTGGATGTCTGGTTTTGCGAATTCAGTAAGTCGAGCTTGGTGAAGCTCGAAGAGTGGGCTTCAGTTCCTAAAGTTGGAGAAACACTTAAAACTCTGCTTGATGGAAGGATTACAGATCGAGCCATAATTTGGTTCATCTGGTTTACTTGATCAAGTAGGGAGTTGGGCTTGGCGACGGCAAGACCTTCAAGTTCCTAAAGTGGTGGAGGACACTGACCAGTAGAAGCGCGGTGTATAAAATGAATACTAAGTCTTGTAGTCACGCGCGTAGCCACACAGTAATATAGTGTACTAGTGTACGAGTATCGATCCACAGGGAAAGATGAATTGACTACAGAGATTCTGTTTTTTAGACAATATCTGAATAAATGATTCTAAGAGAGAATTTAAGTACTAACTGTAACTAAACTATTGGTTTTGGTGAATTGATAATGTGGGAGCCTAGGGTTAAATCTCCCCCTGTCACATTCGATGGATTATTCTCCTAAAGATGTTGTTATTAGATTGTTTTATAACATATCAATAGGCGGAGTGATCTTTGCCTGCAGATATCCTCTCTCGAGGTATATTCTTTATTTAAGTGAATAGAATCGAGTATATCTCTATCTCGGCTACGGTATTCGAAATGGCAATGCTGACCCAAAGCCACCTTCGGGTTCAGGAATGTCTATTTTTGAATCGGCTAAAGGCTACTCTACCGGATCCTGAATACCTCATCTCTCAGATCTCGGATCTTCGATTGTAAGTATGTTAATATTGGCCGAGATGTTATCATATAATAATTAACATGCGGTATAGAGCGAGATGTGATAAATTAACAACAATTGATTAACATGAAGGTTAAATTCTAATCCATTATGCAGCAGCCGGGGTTTGATGTAACCCAGAAATAAGTTTAGAACATCATGAAGGAAACAAAATATGTAATGTGAAGACATCCTCATGATCCGAAAAATAATCAAAACAATAATGAGAAAACTAATACAAAGTCGAGATCGCTTGAAATTACGTATTGCGGGTTCTCCAATTCGTATCTGCAGTCGCACGTTCTTCCATCTAGCATGTCAGGAGCCCCCTACGCGTTTAATTATGAGATGCAGTTTTGGCGACGTCGCTGACGTGGTGGCGTCATGACGTGGAGACGTCGCGACGTGGCGGCGTCACGACGTGGAGACGTCGCGGCGATGCGGTGACTTCCTTGCATGCTCCTCATTTCTCCAGAAATGGCTTCCGAGAAGTTGTTCTTTTCGCCCTCGTCATACGTATTCCAAAACAAAAACTAAATAAAGAATCTAACACTAAAATTATATAAATAATGACAAATCAACATGAAAATGCACGGCCTGGCAGTATAATCGAGTGTTTTAAGCACTCATCACACTGACTTAATTTCTTGCCCTCAAACGAAATAGGCCTCTAACGAGGACACACACCAGAACCTTTATCTGACTCTCACACTAAGACGATAATGCCATCTTTGAAAAATAGGGATCAATTTGGGTGATTCACATACCTTGTTTGCTCGTGTTCCAGTGAAGGCATACAGATACTTGACTTTCGGTGACTTCGATTGAGGTATGTGAAACTGACTAGTGCATCCACTCCCATAGTTTTCAATGGCCATTCCCAAAACCCTATGTGCCTATGGTAGGTGACCTCCCGGAATATGCACGAGTTAGATACCCCAAACAAGTTCGACCCACCTATTAGGAAGAATCGGCCCAGACAAGGATAGGAACGCACCCAATTATTCATGTCTACATATCTAGAATTTCCTATGTACCAAAACAAAATGGAAGAAGACCTAGTCTTTAGAAGTTTTAGTAAGTGTTCTGTGCTTGAGGGGATCCATTGGTGATTCCCCACCGGTTGGTTAAGGGCACTGGGCATTAAATTCCCATCAAACTTCACCAGAACACTCAACCAAACTCGATGGCCACACAGGTTGCATGAATGATCCATCTTCATCCCATGCAGGCGTTAAGTCAATGACTCCGACCGATTGGCTCGGGGCATTAGGCTTTGATAGGCCCCTCGGTGTGTCAGGATTAGATTGGATGATCCAGCTTATTCTTATGCATATGCCTATTTTATTTCTTTTTAACCTCTCTTTTCTCATGTTTTTGTATTTTCTCTTTTGGTTGGGGCTCGATGGCAATCCTCTTTTGTTTAGGTGTCCACGTCACTCAGATGGTTCGACTCTCCTAGGTTGGTCGGCTTTGGTAGTTGGTTCGGTGCTTATGCATACTCGATCGTCATAGTGTGTAAAGTGTGATAGAGTTTTGAGAATTGGTTTTCTTGACTACCGGGATTAGTTCACTAGCCTTTTCACCTATTCAATCTAATTGGAGCATCATCAACAAATGTATGCATCCCGAACAAATCTATAGTGAATTCAATCTAAAATTTGATCCTCCCGATTTTCAACATGTAGCCTGGCGGGCGCACAAGCGCAGCGGAGCGTGCGCACGGCTCCATGGCCCAGTCGCGACATCAAATTTTGTGTCACGACATGGCAGGGCTGGGACCAGGGTGGTTATGGGTCACGACATTATTTTCATGTAGTGGTAGGGCAGCTGTTGGAGTGTCAGCGACCCGACCTTTGGCTTCCGCGACCACGAAGGCTGCGAGGGTGACCTGGTGGTGAAGCGTGCGGGGTGTTGTGACCGACTCCTAATGTCATGACCTGGAAGAAACCCACTTGTGGGTTAGTGGTGTCGCGACACACTTTTTAGTGTCGCGACATCGTTTGGCTGTCTTGGGGTCGCGACCAGGCCTAGACATGGCAGGGGGCTTGGTGTCGCGACATGGCCCACCAGATGTCGGGCCCGGCTGGAGGGCATGCGCCAGTGGCGACCTGGCACGATGTGCGCGTAGTCTGTGTGTTTCTTGACGATGCGCACACTATACCTTGACCCACCTGCTGTGATGTGTTGTGTTGTGCATTGTTTTGGGTCACTGTTTGGAACACTATTCTTAGACACTGTTCCTGGATCACTGTTCATTCGAAAAAAAATAATTTGAACCCTGGGATTTGGGGCGTTAGGAAACACGGTGGATTTAGGCTATTTTTTGTTCTCGAAAAATGCTAGGAAAAGGAAAATTGAAAGAAAAAAAAAGAAAAGAAAAAGGAATATAAAATTTTTCTTTTGTTTGTTTGGTTATCCATAAAAAATTTAAAGAAAAAATAAGGAATCTATTTCTTTTTTTTTTCTAGAACTTTTTTTAGAGTTAAATACTTTAGTTATAATGTACTAAATTGTCCCTAGGGGCTCGAAGTCGAGACCTCTCCCCTCTTTATACCCTGTCTTTTTTGAAACGTTGAACGCTCTACCACTTAAGTTAGGTACGATGAGTTTTATTTCTATAACTTTAATAAATGTTTTTTTTCTTCTTATTTTATACATTATAATGATATACCAATAAGACCTATCTCAAATGGTTAACAGTCAGCGGACATTAGGAGGAGAAGGGTCCAAGATTCGAATCCTAGTGGAAAAGAATTTGTGAGGTTCAGATTACTATACTGCAATACAAGTAAATAAATGTCAAAAAAAATATATTATAAGGATATTTTTTGATAGTTGAACACTTTAGCTACAATATCGTAAATTGTTTCCACTGAGACTCGAACCGGTATCCTTCCCTTTCATATGTCATGCTTGTTTGAAACAATAAGCATTATACCACATAAGTTACAATATTACGATCCTTTTTGTTGATTGCAAAGTTTGCGGGTTACAAATAAAAAAAAAAAAAGATGGATTTTGGGATTAAAAAAAAATCTAAATTTGATGGGAATGAGGATATAAATAATAAATGGAGATAAGGATGGAAAATCTAAAATCATATCTATTGCCAGTCATCTTTAGTCCTTAGCTGAAGAGAGTGAATAGGTGTTATTGGGCCAGAAAGGGGCTGAAATGAATGCAAAGTTTGCAAATAAAAAACAATAGATGGATGTGGGGATAAAAAAATCTCATTGCCATCCTTAGGGGCCTAAAAATGTGGTTGTTGGATTGAAAGTGGGGTTCCGGTCTGTAATCCTTCCACCGAAAAGAGCGAGAGGGTGACGCCGCTATGTGAAACTAGTCTCACACGGTGTCCTCCACCACTTTAGGAACTTGAAGGCGGGACCACGTCGCGAGCTGACTCTGCTTGGAGCAGGGCAAACCCCGGATGATCGGCAGAGGTTCCCGAGTGCGTAATCCTTGCTGAGCGGGAAGTGTTTCCTTGACTTTAGGAACTGGCCTCTCTTGAGATGGCCGCCAAGCTCGACTCCCTACTTGGAACGGGCAAACCAAGTGCGGACCTTGAATGGTTTCGGTCTGTAATCCTTCCACTGAAGAGAGCGGGAAGTGTTTCCTCCAACTTTAGAAACTTGAAAGCCCACTCTCTTTAGAAGTAGCCAAGGCTCATTCCTCTGCTGGGCAGACAAGCTAGGATAATTTGGCCCCATGGGGACCCTACGCACCGAACAGACGTCTCAGCCACATTATGGCCTACGCTCAGGAGTTACAAGCCCACGTTACTAGGCTCGGCGATATCAATCTTCTAGCCTCTGTATTTTAAATATTTATTTCCTTTTATTTGTTTTCGATGTGGGACGACTTAGAATCGCTAAAAAAGGCACGATACGCTACCTTCGTTTTTACTTGCGAGGAGAGCACCGGGAATAAGACTAAGCGGTAAGCCCCGAGAGCTAGGAGCACCACTTGCGTCTGTCGATAAACTATAAATGGGCAAATCATCGGCTTCTAATATCCTCAAACCTTCATGCGCTTTGACAGATGTCGTATGGTGTACCTATAGAAAAATTCTAGATCTTTTAGTAATTTTTTGTAACTAGGTTTTAGCATTGACATTGTAGACTAGGAGCTCAGGACTTACAAAAAAGTGGGAGTTTTGCTTGCCTGCCATCTCTGTCTATGTCTATTCATGTCCTATATTATATTAGAGTGTTCAAGTATGTTGTTTATATATCTCAATTATTTCTTCTGTGGAATTTAGGAAAGAGTTAAGAGACCTGATCACATTAAGTTCTGAAAGTTTGCAAATAAAAAAAAAAGATGGATTTTGGGATTAAAAAAATTCTAAATTTGATGGGAATGAGGATATAAATAATAAATGAAAATAAGGATGGAAAATCTAAAATCCTATCCATTGCCAGCCATCTTTAGTCCTTAGCTGAAGAGAGTGAACATAGTTGGCCTATTGTGCTTAGTACACCAACCTAGTACCTATTGTGTTTAGTTTCATCTAACTAAACTATCACATATAGCGTCATGTTAGGCCCATTAGTTAGTTGTCAATCCACTACTACTCGGGCTCACACTCAACCCAGCCTAATCACATCTTAGCCCACCAACTTACCAACCCATAGTCCACTTCCCCATCAATCACACATAAGTCTACCATCCCACTTCCTCCACGGGCTCAAAATCGCCCACACAGATCGCTCTATAAGACAACCACTAAGTCCATTCTTCGTCAGCCCATTAAACTAAGCTCAACAACTTATTCTCTGTCAGGAATCTCATTGATCCACAATAGCTATCTCATCCGAGTCCAGTTAAACCCTACGAGCCCAACACCCATCTGAGCCCAAATCCTATAAACCCAGATATTTTCCTTGAGCTTCTATTTCCTCAACTCCCAACAGGTTGCATACTCCCCTTGACGGGTGAGGTACCCTCCCAGGTATGAGGTACCCTCTCTTTTCAGTTTTTCCTTTTATTTCAAGCAAAAAAAAAAAAAAAAAAAAAAGTTAAAAAGAAAAAGAATAAATAAATAAATAAATGTAACAGTTACACTTAGCCAGGTTGCAACATTGATGCATCTAGGGATTGGTGTCATCAAAACCGGGGCCCACTTTTCTCATTCTACACTCTTCTGTTGTTTGCGTCATGATAAGTATCATAATTCTACCAACTTTCATAATATATCATAAGACTTATCTCATAGTAATCATGTAAAAAATAATTAATAATTTTTTAATTTTTTAAATAATTTTATTAATCCAAATTATCAATATTTCTATAAAAAAAACATTATTACTAAATCATTAATTTTAAATAATTTTATTAATTCAAACTAAGGATATTTCAATATAAAAACATTAATACTTAATCCTCAAAAACAAGATTGAAGTTAATAATATAATAAATTAATTCAAAAACTATAAATTTTATAATAATATAATGATTAGAATATCTAAAACTCAATTATAAAAAAAATAAAAAGTACCTACGTTCATAATATTTTGAGGACTTACATGTCATCCAAAGGAAAATATTTTCATATGTTTTTCCCTAATAATTTATAAAGGAAACAGAAGTGGGCCTTATCAATAACTATCAACTTAAAAGAGCTTGAACTACATATAAGAAATTGATCCTTCATACACTTTGAGACATTTCTCCTTTTTTCTATTATTATTTCAATCAAAAGTATTTGCCTTTTTATGAGCATCTATTAAATTAGGGAGAGCAAAAGTCAATCCTTTTGCTACTAATTGATTGAAGGTTTGTTCATGATCTTTCTATCATTTATTATGAGGGTGACCTTTAATATCGCTTAGCGGAATAAACAAGTCAAGCTAATTGGACTTATAAAATATTTGAATTTCATTTAGAGTTAATTGGATCAAGCTTGAATGATTCGAGTATCATAATAGTCGACTCGGTAACTAATCAGTTTTACTATCTTATAATTTATTAAATTATATTTATACCCTCACTATATAAATATCTAAAAAAATCCTAAATCTCTTATTAAGTTTAAGATTTTGAATGCGATTTAGTTTCAAAGGTAGTAAATTTAATAAGATTATGAAGCAAACTTGAGACCCCTCTTCCTGCTGTTTGAAACGATTGAGCGTTACATCATTTAAAACTTGAGGTAAATTAGGCCATGAAATGGTAGCGTTCGGGTAGCTCGATTATTTCGAGTTGAATTTTGAAAACTTGAAGCTCGATGAAATTCGAGTTAAGTTCGGAAGCTTAGTGTTTTTTAATCAAGTTGAAATTTAGGCACAGTGGACTCAACTCAATTATACCCTAGTATTGCTTAGTGGAGGCTCATTATAGTTTGTAGTAGGTAGTAGGTAATATGTATCCTATTTATACTAATTAAATGTTTTTTACCATCTAACTTTGGTTATTTAATCAACTTGTTATTTAGATTTGTTTAATTTTTGTGAATTTATCATATGTTGACATTTAGAAATTGAAGTTTAGAGACTATTCCATAACTATATCAAGTGCGAGATAATTGATTTGAAATGATCATTGTTAAACGCTTAATATAATAATTTGACATATAAATGGACAGTAAAATTTTTTTATGGTTGTGTTTGGTTAGAAAGTATTTAGGAAATAGGAAAATGTTAAGAAAATTTATTTTTATTGTCTAATTTTTTTTTTTAAATTCAAATATGAATAAAATTATTTAGAATTTACTTAATTTTTATATTGATGAGTCAAAATAAAGACAACATGTTTGAATATGTAAATGAAAATATTATATCCGTTAACCCTATTTTTATTTTATTTTTTTTTTTCCTAATACTTTTCCTCTATTCATCCTACTACCTTTCTAAGATCAAAACATAATAAATAAATGAAAATACAATCAGTGAAGTATCTGCATCTATCATCACCTTTCAATAATGAGCATTAATTAGACCAATATAAGAATCAAAGATTAAAATATCAATAAATATAAAATTATCGATACTTGGATTTTACGGATATATAAATAAAATATTGATGGATATTTTTACTTAAATATCGGAAAAGCGAAAAATAACAAAAATATTTTGAAATTGATAAAAAATACTTTGAAAAAGTATAAAAATGACATAAATAAATAAAAATAAACTGTTAAAGATAATATTTATATAATAATTTATATATAGATTTTTGCAATAGTATTAAATAAAAATTTCAGTTTCTATTTTTTCATCAAAGGTTTCTATTTTAGATCTACTTAAATTGATGTTTTAACTAAATAGAAAATATATTTATTTTTTATTCTACCTAAAATAATTTTTGATATCAACCATTACATTTAAAGATAATATTATTAAGTTAAACCAAAACCTAAATACCATATAAAATAAAAAATTTAAGGCAAATAGGTTTTAATAATAGCTTTTTTATTGTAATATTCCCATAATTTAAATTATCAAATAAGAATTTAGATTTTTTATAATATTAAGAAAAATTATGGCTTTCTCAATTCATTTTTAAACAATTGTACATGTAAAACAAGAATGGAGGAATTGAAATAATAAAAAATAAATAACCTAATTTTTTAAGGCTATTTGGGTCTTTTAGAAGATTAAATCTAAACCATCCATATTTCACAAACACCATCTCCACCATTGATTTCTCTCACCCCTTGCTTCTTCTCTTCCATTTCCTTTCTTTCCTCTCCCATCTTCTTTCTCATTTTCTTCTTTTTCTTTCTTTCTCTTCTTTTTTGACATTTTCAAAACAAGAGGAGCAACTGATCTCTGATAAAAAACAATCAAAACCCACAACCCATTTTTTTATAAAAAAATTGGCGATATTGTCGATTTTTCGCCGATATTTTACTGATTTCTTCTATAACATCCTCCTTCACGATCTTGTGGTGAGGATACTTCGACGATAATATATCACCGAAATGTTGGCGATATTGTCGATATTTAACTGATTTTTAACATTTGAAACTTTCGGTTCACACTTATGTACGTATCAGTATCAAACATATCATCGATATATCGACCGATTTGTTGAATATTTTCGTCCCGAATAAGAATACAATTACTACCATCATATACATAAAATAATAAACTAGAAACACATAAATTGTCAATGAGACTTGGTCTCAGTGGTTAAGGTTGGTCGGGGCATAGAGAAAGGACGAGGTTTGAGTTTCCATGAGAACATATTATTACAACGTTATAATACAAAGTGAATAAATATAAAAAAAACACACATAAATTGAAACCCAAGCTGGAAATGATTTCCAACATTTTTCCCTAGACGTGTTTCACGGAAACGCACATCTAGCACATTTTACATTTAGATTATTATTCATCAATCTACATTACAATGAAGTATTGAAGAGAAATATCTTATATTAAATTTTCTTCAAAGTCACAAGATTTTTCAATAAAATTTACTATACAAACGTATGAGTCTTTACTAAGCTTTAAAAAAAAAAGTTTATCAATAACAAGGGTGTTTTAATTGAAAGAACTTTTGAAAACTTAGCCCCTGTTTGTTTATAATTTTTTTAAACTATTTTTTTGTTCTGAAAAACAAAGAGAATAAGGAAAAACAAAGAAATTCCTAGTTTTTTTTTTTTTAAAACACAGGAAACACATAAAACATTAAAATTAAAGAATAAATATCTGTTTGGTTTCTGTTTTTGAAAATTGTTCTTGAGAAAAGTTTTTAAAAACACGAAAAACACCATTTTTGTGTTCTTTGAATTTAATGTTTTTTGTATTCTTTATGTTTTCATAACCAAAAAAAAAAAAAGAACCAAATAGGTGCTTAGTTTCAGAAAACTAACTTTTCATTAATTTTTGAACATATATGGATAAAAATACCATTATTATTTTATTGTAAAAATAATCTTTTGTTTTAAAAAATACATGAAAATACATTAAATTCAAGAAAGGAATGACATAAAGTTAATGACTTTCGGAAGCTCCTAGGATAGAACCGCTTTTAGACTTTTCCTCCTATAATTATTTATTTATGATGTCACCAGTTTAATTACGGTTCGACCATCGGTTCGACCAGTGAACTTGTGACGCTTGTAGTCTCCTGAATTCTCAGAGTCAGTGGATCGTCGGAGCATTCACCAGTTGGCTGCAACCTACAAAACAAATAAGAAGACGATGGTGGTGTTCGTCGCCCCCATGGCAAGTTAGTCTCTTTGCGGAAGACTTGGCGCTTAGAGCGGCCGGTTATCTCGATTAAAATCTCATACCTCCGTTTAGTGTGAGCACAACACTGCTTTTATGGAAAGAGAAAGGGATCCGTCTTCTTTGGAGAGTAGACGATTTCTTCCCATAATGATAGGGAAGGTGGCTCTTATTCGGGCAAGGATGAAAATGTCTCCGGTTTGGATATTTCGGTACTTGAATTTGGATCTGCCGGGATATATCGAGATATATCGATGGATATTTTACATAATCTCGGTAGGTAAAATTATTTAAAATTAAGAATATATTTAAGTTACTTATTAAGTATTTTAAAAGCATAGAGAATGATAATATCCAATTAGATTTGATTTTTTTTTACATTCTTTCTATATTTATATTTGTTTATAAAAATTTAAATGATTTTTATTAAAATATATTTAATTAAGAAATAAATTATTTTTATATGATTTAAACAAAATATTTTATTCAATAGTTTTTAAATTTGGAAATTGTAATAACAACATAGAATACAATATTTTTATATATTTTATATTTATATTTAGCTATTATAAATGATTAAAAATATTCATAAACTTATTAAAAAATATATTCATAAATTAGAAAGACAATATATTAAAATTTTGTAATATATATTACAAGGAGCATCCTTAATAGTGGATAGGAGTTGGAACCACTGCGCTTTTGGGCGGGGTTCGAACCCCTCAACAACAAATTACTCGTTTTGGTATGCAGTGGTGAGAGCCGATGTAGGTTATGAGTATTGTAGTAGGCAGTGCCAGGTCGTGAACGGTGTAGTATTCGGGGAAATATCGGAAAAATCGTGTAAAAAAACCGATATATGAAATTTCGCGAAAACCGATAAAAGCCCGAAATTTCCTATGGCCGATAATCGGAAGGAAATATCATTATCAGCATTCGCGGAGTCACCACTTGAAAATATCGGCCAGATATTTCCGATTTTTCAAACCTTGATTTCGGGAAGGATGACTTATTCTTCCTTTTACGTAACTGCCTTCCCAATAGAGTCGTTGCTAGGAGTGCTTTCCTATTCTTCCTAGAGGTGAGGAGGTCGGTTAATGGGAGAACCTACACTTATAACATAAAGAGCTGGTTGGCAGCTTTGTTTGGTGGAGTTCTGCGTCGGGAAAGTAAGCACCCTAGGTAAAAGGCATCGGATGAGAATTGCAGGGCACCGGGCGGAGGAATTGGCCGGGCGTTCCTGAAATTTGGTTGGCTTTTGGGGCTTAATCCACTGGGGTACTCGGGGCGGATCGGTAGGGCGTTCTGGCGGAGGTGGCTTTGGGCTAGTCCTTTGGGGCTCTTGAGGTGCAGTAGGATGACTAAGGAGCAGGCCTAGGCCCATGGTACCCTGTGCCCCCTTTTCACCTTGAGGGAGGAACATCATCTCCGGTCGGAAAAGAAGGAACAAGCTTGATCGTCATATTATAAGGAACAGTTGACCATCAATGCTGCTTAATTTTCAACCTAAATTTTGTAACTTTTTTGAAATTGCATTAGATGCTATTAGGTCATTTGAGTTGATCCTGAGATTTAGAGGCAGCTATAAAAGGCTAGTGGGTGAGTAGATTGGTTGTCTTACTGTTTATCCACGTTCCTTCTTCGGAGAAAGATAATTGAATGTTGCTAAGGCCCTAGATTGCGGAATGAAGGATGATCGTGTTCAGTCATTTGAGCGTGCCTTCTAATCATGGGTTGGACCAGAGATTGTATGGTTTGAGCAGAGTCGGAATTGTCCCGGGGGGTCTTTAGGTGGTTCTAGAACTTGAATGGAGTCCGAGGACACCCCCTGCTGAATTCTGCAGGGATCGCTTAACCTCCCTCCAGCCTCATCCTCTCATTTTCCTCTTTCTTAGCCTCTGCGACAGCCCCATCTCCATCTTTCCCTTCTTCTTGGCTTCTGCAGCGGCTTCTTTCAGCCCCATCTCCGTCTTTCCCTTCTTCTTGGCAGTGGCTTCTTTCTTAGCTCCGATGGTGGATGCCTTGCTTGTTTTTCTTTTGTATTTCGGATGTTATGAATGTTAGCTTGTTGTGTTGTATTATGATTTCTTGGCAACAAACACCGCTATGTGATGTCGTTCTTTTGATCTGATTAATAATTGTAGTTTTAAACAGTGTCTTATTACAATTGTGCATGGACATTCTATCTAATTGAGGCCTATTGAACATTATAAAACTTGTTAACGGGACGGTTTAATGCGTCAGGAAAGGCCCACAGGCCTTGCCCACCTTAGTTTCAGTGCTGGCCATGGCCAGTCGTGATGGTGAGATCAGGGCAAGCATTCGGTCATGTTTGCATTAAATGCGACTACAGGCCCTAGGCGGCGATATATATAGATAGGCATCATTAAGTCGTACCTTTTTCCTTTCTATGTTATTTTGGTTTATCTGCTTTCCTCTCGGCGACCAACTGCTGCGAATAGGCTAGTCTAACCTTGCGTTCGTTCGTGAGCTATTGTTGCAGGCACTCGCACACTTCATTCCACAGGTAACCATCATCGCTTCTTAGTAATGTTGACCCTTGGTGAGCGATTGGTTTCTGGATGTACAAGGCCTGGAAGGGAGGGAACTAGGTTTAACATTTATTCTGCCTGGGCGGTTCTTGCCTAGGCTCGAGGTATGCCTTCGTACCAATTAGGTATATGGCTAGAGTCTAATATTCGTTTTCTTCTCTCCTTTTGATCTGCTTGTAGAATGGCGAGGGGTTGGGAAGGAACTTCCCACAGTGGTTGCCGGAGGCGCCTTAAACGGCATATACCTTGGCGACATCATCGTCCACGGCGATGGAGGAATTAATGGCTTATTGCGATGTGCCCGATAACATCGACCTTCGATTGATGGAGAGGGCGGACGAGTCCACCTTGGGTGGAGAACATAATGGTGTGTTTTTTACCCGGGAGCACCTTGCGGTAATTTCACGTACTTTTCGGTCTTAGGCCACTGAGTCAAGCGATTTATGCATTTCAGGCGCCCCGCTCTTATCCACCACGGCGTCATTAGTAATTACGATCGGTGCGCTGCGTGTTGAACCACCTATATCAACTCGACCTCTCATTGGTCAAGCTGTGTATAATTTATTTTTTGAGAGTCGGGCAGGGCGGCTGGATGTCCATGTCAGTTCTGAATCCCCGACTTTATGTTGTTAACGGTCTCCCCGACTCACCTAAGGCGAGGTGAAGGGTGTTCTTTAATGGGGGCCAGATGGGACGAGTCCCCGGGCTCCCCTGGTCTTCCGTTCAATATCAATCGGTCTTAATCTTTTCCAGGTGTGTGGTCGGGTTAGACCTGGCCTGATAGCCTTTTTCCGGATATTAGTATGTGATGATGGACTAACCTTGGGTTGCTCGTGTAGGTAAGGCTTGGTGAGGCAGGCTAGTGAACTAGGTGGAAGTCAAGCTTTGAGAAAATCCGTCGATTATCGGAGATATCTGAGCAGGAGCGGCATTACAAGGTTCTCCTAACTCTAGGCCGATATATCCGTAGTGAGGCCTGACCAGGCTCCTTACACTCTCCGGTCGATTTCTGGCCGTACCTTCGGACGTCGTGGAAAGGGCTTCATCATTCTTTGACTTAAGGCGTCGATTTCGGCGGCGCGAGATCCCTCCGATGCGATGGTTGAGGCCTGGCCAGGGTGCGGGGTGCTTCAGGCGCATCGGGTTTGTCGGCCTCTCCCAGTGGGATTCTAGTTACCGCTCGGCAGTTCCCGAGTGGAGGGCAGTAAAGCGAATCAGGGATCGCCTTTGCTTGAGCAAGTAGCCGGATCTGCCCCTCTAGTGATTACGATTAAAAGGAAAGGCGTGGGCGATGGAAACTCACAGGTCGGGGAGGAGGATTTCATTCCACTGGGTTAGCGGCGAGCAGGGATTTTCGAGTTGGAGGAGGAGACGGGAGGAAAGGATGGCGAAGCCACGGGCCAGATTCTGCCGCGAGGAAACGTATGATTGAGTTCCATCGTGAGTGCACGATCCTACCGAGGTTGCGGGGATCTAGTCGGCTGCTTGGATTGAGGGGATCGGAGATCTGAAGCCATTGTCATCTGATTCTCTGAGCCGGGGCTCCTGAGATTGAAACGGAGGCGGCGGGTGGCTGAACGGAGTCAAAGGAGGCTGACCTAGTTTTTGTGAGTGCTCACTGGAGTAATTCACGCCAGATGAGGGTCGGCTTGGCGGGTCGAGTTCATGCGGTCAGCTGCGTAGGCCCCCCAGGAGCGGATCATATTGACTCTTATGCTCCAGCTCGGACGGAGCTAGCCCGAGTGGAGTATCGGCTCCGGGACAAGCAATTAAAGTTCATTATGCGTCGCTGGGAGCCTTTCCACCGTGGAGAGGCTGCGGCTGACCGAATGAACAATTTGTACCCGCCCATGTATCGGATGTCGGTAGCTGCTCGGGGCATGGGTCTTGGCGAGGACTACTCGGTGAGCATTCCAGCAGGGACCCGGAAGGAAGACATTGAGCGGATCATCGACGACGGGATACAAGTCCGCAGCGAAGTAATTCGTTTAGTCGGTTGGCGGTAAGATAAGCGAGTTTGTTGTGACATTAACGCCCGTGCTTGGTTACTATCACGCTGACTAAAAGAATGCGTGCGATCGTACGGAGTTGGAGGCTAAGGAATCTACTGAAAGGGCGCCCGGGAAGAGGCTGAGAGGGATGCGGCGCGTCATGAGGCGGTGATGGCCAAGTTGTAGATCGAAGGGGCCGTTAATACCCGAGCATAGGTGGAGTTTGAGCTTGCCCGAGTTCAACGTGCCTTAGCGGTTGCGGAAAATGCTGCTGAGAGGCGAGATCAATGTGGAGTTGCTCGGGAGGAATTGGCGTAGCGGGGCTTTGTAGAAGGCGAAAGAAGAGAACATCAGTTTGAGCGGATAGAGACTGCCTTGATCATGGGGCTGAGACTATAAAGGATGACCGTCGCCTTAGGAGGAAGGTCGTTCTTGATAGAGACGATGGGCCCAGGGATCGATTCTAGCAGCCCCTTTGTTCAATTATGGCTATGGTTGTTGCGTTTTCACGCACAACATTTGCGGAAGCAAGCCTTAGATCCCGGATGGGATGTCGGATCCTTTAGTCCCGTTAACTCCAGAGTTCTATGCTAATCCCCGCTGCCCCCGAGCATTTCGTCGGTAAGCTCAGTCCGAGGATCAGTTTGCGGCTAGCAGGAGAAGTGTCCAGAAGAATGCTTGGGCCCATTTTAGCAGGAGAGGAGCCTTGACTCTCGATGGGTCCCCCAGCCTCGTCGGATAGCGAGGTTGAGGATGCCATAGTCAACTAGGGTTTTAATCCTTTTATGAGACAAGACTTATACTGTTTAGTGGTTGTACCAAACAATTTACTTCCTCTTCTTCTTTTCCGTTAATTTTTGTTCCATATCCTGCTGAATGTTTTGATATTGCATCATCCGGGTTTGCATTGATTTTTGCACCATTCGAGCGCGTCTATTAGAAATCATAGGTATTGAGCCGGATGGGCCGCTTGTTGTATTGCTCGAATAGGTCGTTCACTAGGTCATCCGGGCTTTTGCATTTGATCAGCTGGAAATGAGCTAGAAGTGATCTATCTTGAGCGAATGGTCTTTTAGCTTGCTTAAATGCGGGCGGCTATGAATGTGGCCCGGCTAGAAGTGAGGTATCTTGGCGGATAGGTCGTCGGGCGGTCATCGGACCCTTATGTTGGTCGGTATGCGATCTAAGGCTAAGGATGAACATGTCGATTCTTTGTGTCGCTCGGACTTTTGTATTTTACTAGCTAGAAGTGATCTATCTTTGGTAGAATAGGTTAGTTTCTTTAGCGCCATCGGGACTTTATTTGACCCGGCTAAGCGTTGATCATCTTCGTGGGCGTTATCAGGTTCGCATGATCGACTTTTTAGTTGACATTAGAGGGTTATCTCTGGCCCAGGTCGGATAGGTCAGTTTACTGCGCCATCCGGACTTTTGAATTTAATCCTGTATAGAGAAAAACATGCGAAGGCATAGGAGTCAAAGATAATGATATGCTTTTATTGATAAAACCTTCTCAAGTGCATGACTTTCCACATTCTAGATACAGGGGTTCCATCCATTTTATTTATAGCGTAGGACCCGGTTTCACCGGCTCGCATCACGACATAAGGTCCTTCCCAATTGGGTTGGAATTTTCTGTGATGGGGTCTGAGGTATTTTCAAAACTTTCCTCAAAACCGGATCCTTGGTGAAACACTCTTGGACAACGGTTGTTATAGGAGTTCGCGAGCGTGGTAGGAAGTTAGAGGATTACAACGGCTTCCCAGGTTGCTGTGCTCCCATCTTCACAACTCCTTGATTATTGATTCCACATTTCCTAACTCGGGGGTAGTCGTTCGGATGGTGGGCGGGCCAATTTCAGTGGGGATGACGGCTTCCATCCCGTAGGTGAGTCTGAAACGAGGAGATGCCGATTAACTTTGAGCGATGTAGTTACGTAGGCCCAGGCACCGGGGAGTTCTTACCATTCCGCACTAAGCGAGTCCTAAGCTTTTTAAAGCGGTCAGCAGGTTTTGTTGGAAGCCTGCTTAGCCATTGCTTTGAGGATCTTAGGGGGTAGAATAAAATTTTAATCTTCAATTCTGGTAAAAGTCTGATGGGCTTCACGATTTGTGGCGTGGCTGGGTTATCGGACCTGATTGATCTTGGGATCTTGAGCCGTGACGATGTTTTTCTAGATAAGCAGGTGGCATCTACATCTTTGATCGACAAGAAGCGTGAAACTGATCCATTCTTGAAATATTCGGTGGCGACCCGATAACGAACTTCTTTTGAGCGGTGCGATAGGAACGAGACCGACCTATGTCAATCGGGTGACGAATGGCCATGGGGTACAGAGATGGAGACCAGTCTTGCACCGATGATTTGAAGATGAGGGGCGTTCAACGCGGTCACATCTCTTGACGTGTAATTGGCGTCGGGCTTCATAGTTGGCCCGATAATACGCAGTGTGGGCCGGGTGGGCTAGGTTACGCCCCGGGTGATTCACATATGCCTTCATGCGGTCGGCTAATACATGCGCTTGTCGGGGGTTAGGCATCGGGTCGACCTTCAGGATTGTTTGTCTGTTGCCGGAAATACATCATGGAGAATCTATTAAATTGAACCGGAACTTTGTGAGCCTTGTCACGTCATTAGGTAGTTCAGTGGTACATGTATAGTCATATGGGGTCCATCACGATGGGGGACTTCCTCTGCCCTAGTTACTTGGGTGCGATCTGGAGGAGTTCGTGCGATGGTAGATGGGGAATACGGTTTACGGTATCGAGTAATGGAAGCGGCTACGACGACGAGGCATCGGCCCTCTCATTCTGATCCCAGGGACATGTTCTAGTTTCCAGGACCAAGAGGGCGTTTAATTTCTATTTGATTAAGGAATCATACTTCGTCATTCGGGGGTCCCTGGACTCGAATTCCGCATTAACTTGTCAAATGACCCATTTCACGAATCGATGGATCAAAAGGCATCGGTGCCCGTAGCGTGTGAGCTCGAGTCCGGCCAGCGTGAAGCCCCTCGTATTCTGATTCATTGTTGAAGCTGACCACTACTGTTCAATCCTTTCCACAGGTTGGGAGAGTTGGTGCGGCCGTCTTCGGCTCTGATTGTCTGGAAGCTCAATCAACTCGAATGGTGCTTGACCCTTTTATCGAGGCAAGTATCGGTGTAGGATTTCTACGAGTCGACAAGACTTGCCCCTTCTTTGAAGATACCGACATGCTGGATGCCATACTAACAATTCCATTGCCCGGCCAATGAGGCCGTCCTTTCGAGACCAAAATCCGGTTTATGAATCGTGCCGGTGGAAGATGGGGTTAACCTCTGACGGGATGAGCACAGGTAATAGGCCGGAGCTTACAGGCGGTATCCAGAAGGGGCAAGGCAGCTTGGATTGATTCGAGGTGGGTATATCTGGTCTCTGCGTCGGTTAAGTTGCGATAAAACATCGGCCTCGACTTAAAATCCCACGTTCTCTAAACAAAGCGGCACTTATTGCTATATGAAATTTCTTGTAGAGTAGAGATAGAGGGTGTCGTCGGCTTCCAGGCTCACAAGAATCGGGGGCTCTATCAGGTATTGCTTGATTGCTACGAATGCTCGGTTGCATTCCTCATTCCATTCGGCCCGGTTGGCTCACTGGGTAGTGAAGAGGGTTTCCGGCGGTCAGGTGAGCGGAAATAAACGCCTCGGAAGCGACCCAGTGGCCCCGGTTAGTTGTTGGATCCTTTCTTGGAGGCTGGGTAAACTGATTGCAAAGATGTATGGTACCTGGGGATTAACCTCTGTATCCTTTGGGTTACCATAAAACGAGGTCGGCCGCGACCCAGAGCACATTTAGGGGTTCGGTTCATACCATATTCTACGAGGAGGTCGAGATGTCTGTTGGAGATGAAGCGGCGTGATCCATTGCTTAGATTTTATAGCATATCATCAATATAGACTTCATTGTGCTCTTGAGTAGCAGTCGAAACATCTTAGTCACTGACCTCGATGGAGCTGGCCCTGCATTCTTTTAAGCGAAAATCACATTACTCTTGATGGGAATCCATGGGGAGTGATGAAAGATGTTTTTCGCATCGGGGTGCGGGGGGATGCAGTGGTATCGAGAAGGCGTCGGAAAAGATAGCATCTGGTGCCCTTAGGCGTCCTGTCGATCTATGCGGAGGCGAAGGGAAGAGTCTTTTGGGCCGAGGCATCGTTAAGTCGGAGTGTAATCACACATACTCTCGATTTGTTCCTTCTTTGGAGCGACCACCGGTGGCGACCATTCGGTGTTGCTTCTCTGATAAATCCATTATGCAGAAGATTATCGACCTCGGTCTGGATGACCAAGTGGCGATCTAGGTGAAAACGTCTCACTTTTTGTCTGATCGGCTTGGCAGATGGGGCGACGTTTAGTATGTGTGAGGCGTGCGTGGGGATGATTTCGGTCATATCTGCATGAGTCCAATCAAATACATCAGCATTTAACTGTATCACTTGGCATAATTGGGCCTTCTCCTCCTCGGACAGGAGGGTACTAACATAGATGCATCTGTCCGTTCCGTCAAGGGGTGTGGTTTCCAAGGGATCAACTACTAGTGGCTCTCTGTCCCCCAAGGCGGATCGGGCAGATGACTGTGATTGCTATTGCTGAAGTTGGCCCTTAAGGGGTGGCTCACTAGAGCATTCCTCCTGTTCGCATCCTTGCATTGAGAGCTGATAGCATTGTCGTGCGGCTAAGCGGCTTCCACGAATCGACTTGCCGGACGCGAGTCGGAGTGGTGATTGTTTGAGTGGTATGTGGATGGTACTTCTTTCATGGCGTGTAGCGAGCCCGGCAGGATGGCATTGTATGTTGAATCTTACACCATCGAAACGATGCTTGCTGAATTCTTGGACACAGACCAGAAAAGCTGATGTCCCCAGTATCAATGTAGTAGCCGGATTAAACCGGGAATGAAAACCTGCCCAGTGGAAGCGAGGCAGTCGGCCGAGCTCTCTAATTTGCTTAAAATTTGGGAGATATAGTAAATCAGTGCCTTTGCTGGATCAGCGGGGACCACATGCATAAATTAGTCTGTGAGTGAGTATAAGTGCATGTGTGAGGGTAATAACCCGAGTGGGGTTTATAGGGGGGAACGATATAGGGTCGTCAACCGGCTGAATTGCTGTGATGTTTTCTTTAGCTTAGACAGTGTTCACCACTGGCTCATTGAAATTTGTGCAGACATTTTTCTCCTCTGCTTTTTAGTCGATGCTAGTATCGGCCGATCCCCAGATATAAAGTTGATGAAACTGCCCAGGGGCCGAGGCATTCTGATCTCGGCAATGGCCGTGTCAATTGTAGAGGCGAGTACTACCCAGGTCGATCGACTCTAAGTAAATATCTTCGAGGTGCATACGTATCGAATTTCTCATTTAGGGACTGAGCTTTGTGATGGTTGGTTGTGGCCATGGTCTCTATGATAATCTCACCTTAGGATGTTCTGCTTATTTGAAGTGGGACCTTGCCCTCATAGGTAGGGGCCACTTGAAATCGGGGAGGTCCCGAATGAGGGGAGGAATGGAGTCATAGGCGATGTTGAGAGGAGTAGACTAAGGGGCTCCTTGCGCGCTTTCGGTATGCGTCGGGGCGACTTGACCACTTGTTTTGGCTCTCTTCTGTTTGGATGAGCCTTTGGCGGCCGGCTTGCCACTCTGTGTGGTTATCATTACAGTTTGCGAGGCGGCCCGAATGTTGTCTTCCAGTGTGGAGAACTTATCTGCCCTCCGATATAATTCTTCCATGGTTGCAGGCGGATCTAAGGATAAAGATTGGAAGAACGGGGTGGTTAGTCCAAAGCTTCTCCGGAAGTTTTGGCAGGAGTACATCCATACGTAAATATTGTCTGGCTGGGTGACTTGCCTGGAACTGGTGAGAAATCACGGATGGATTAAGTCTTCTCGTTTAAGGATAGCCTGGGGAGGCGTGTTCGCTGCGCCCCTAGCGAGCACGAGATGCTGGGCGAACCACGGCTGGCTCGTCAAACGAGTTTATCGACCCTCTAGGAAGCTTGTGGAACCAGGCTAAAGCTGGGCCTTTGAAATTTGGCGGGATTTTTACACGGGGAAGTCTATCATCCTCGGCGTTGAGGATCCTTCGGCGAGTTGAAGTGCAGCATGTGATCGTACAGAAATGGGAGGTATGCGTGCATGGCGGGAAATGCGAATAGCAGATCCGCAAGGAGGTTCATGGTCTAAAATATGCTGGCCCGGCGGGAGCCGGCATGTCGTGGGAATCCACTGGACCCGGGGATAAAGCATGCGAGACGGGGACGCCACGGGAGGATGCCGTGCATGTAAAAATGGAGGCGATTCCCCGAACTAGGTGATGTGATATGCTTAGGGACGGTGTGAACGGGGTCCATCCCTGTTGTTCTCTCTTCGTACTCGGAGTCACGTTCCACTCATGGCCGTTTGAATTTGGCGGAGGTCTCTTCCCCAGACTACGGCCAGCATTGCTTTCGGGAGTGGTGAGGGCGATAGGGAAGTGGAGGCGTCAGAAGAGGCTGTCATCGTTTGATGATCATGAGTCTGGGCAGAGGGGCTCTTTCCCTTTGTCATTGAGCTAGAGCTCGTGCAGGCGACACCTTGGGGTTCGGAGCTCTTGGACTCTAAGCGGGTTCGTAGGCGGTCGTTTTCCTGCTGCAAACGGTTCGCCTGTTCTCGTAATTCGGCCATCTGTCGGGCCTGCTCCTCCTGCTTCGCCTCCATCTCCTGGCACCAGCGGAGGAACTGGTCCTCGATGGGTGGGTTTACTGGGTTGCTGGACATGGCGGTAAGCTTCAATGGTCCGGTGGGATGTTCGAGAATGGCTAAGGCTTCAGAGAGTGGGAGATCACCTAAGAGCGGGTGTACCCAAGCTCTCGTGTATCATCTCTGAGATTTCTTACTCGGCGTTTCCCACAGACAAACGCGGTGTAGTCTCACGAGATTCTCAAAGTTAGTGGATCGTGATTCACGATTGGTTGTAACACACCAAAACAAATAAGAAGAGCGACGGTGGTATTAAAGTCGCCCCCTCCGATGCTTAAAGTTAGTCTTTTACGGAAGACTTAAGCTTAGACGTGATTATCTCAATTAGAATCGTACCTCGTTTGGTGTGACTTGCTTCTCTTTTATGGAAGGAGAAAGGGAATCCGTCTTTCTTGGAGAGTAGACGATTTCTTCCCATAATGATAGAGGAAGGTGGCTCTTATTTCGGGAAGGATGACTTATTCTTCCTTTTACGTAATTGCCTTCCCGATAGAGTCATTGCTAGGAGTGCTTTCCTATTCTTCCTAGAGGCGAGGAGGTCGGTTCATAGGAGAACTTACACTTATAACATAAAGAGCCGGTTGACACAGTTTGGTGGAGTTCTTGAATTCGGGAGAAATGCTTTTATCTGGGTAAGGCATCCGGGATATGAGGCACCCGAGCACCCGGGCGGAGGATTGACCGGGCGTTCTTGGGCCAGCTGGCTTTTGGGCCTAATCCCTTTAGGGCTCTTGGGGCAGATGGGATGACTTGGGAGCAGAGCACAGGCCTATGGTGCCTGATACTCACATTTCCGAAGTGTCACGTTAATGACGTCGGCACGGAATACCTTTGTCTCGTATCAAGAGACTCATACATGAGTAAAAATGGCCACATGGGCTCATACATCAATACTCACCAAAAATACATGAACTATATTACCATAGTTCAAGAGTTAATACATTACTCTTAATACAAACATATAATAAAATTTAAAATTCTAATACATGTTGTACCAAATAAATACGAAAGCCACATTTCGGCTTTCTTCTCAAAGCGGCTTCTAATGAGCGCCGTCTTCCCAAATACTCCATGTACCTGAAATAATGATCCCTCGACAGGGTGAGCAATGCCCAGTAGTTGAATTATCTCACATGATTTACTCCCACCTAAGTGCATGCAATGATTTGTATAACACACTCGAAGCAAATACATGATCCTATGAATGTCTACATGCTTTCAATCCATCTTCGAGTCCTCTTGAGCTTTCTCACACATGCCTAAGACAAATGCGAGAAGAACATCGTTTTCAAAACAAAAGGTTTTGTTCTTGAAAACCTCATCTCGGATTCGGTAAATATATTGGACTACCCTCGAGGAAAATTCTTTGGATCATTTCAGAAAGCAGTCATGAGTTAGCTCAGGATAGTACATTTGGACCACTCTCCAAGGCAATTGTGAGAAAAATCTTCCTTGAAATTCCTTTCACAACCATTTTTTCATTTTCATTTCTTTCATACCATGCACTCGCACTTTAATTTTCTAGAGTTGCTTAGTGCATATGAAATGCATTATGCCATTTCAAAACCACACATGCCAATATATCAACTATGCATATACTAACAAAATTTACATACATAGCACATGTTATTTAATTCACATCAATAACATCAAACCTAGCTCACTTTAGCTAATCAACAATCCATTTTAATTCCAATGGCTCTTACACAATTATATTTCATATAATTCAAACACTCATGTTAATACATTTAATTTTCATGCATTAACATATTATTTCCACTAATTCAGTCATTCATGTATGATATTTTAACTACAGCGCACATGGACCATTTTGGTCAACCAAACAAGCGGAACTATTTTAACGGTCCCTAAACGAGGCGATTAAGGTGTCAGTGGGCCCGACCAGCCAGTTAATACGAAATAGTCTTTGTTTTGGGGGCTGTTTATTACGGAGTTTGAGCACTTTTTGTGTACTAATCAACGTAAATAACCCGATTGATACACTAAGATTGCTATGCTACTAATCATATTTTGTGGATATTTTTGCGGTTTTACAATAGTGCCTGCCACTATCTTGTTGATTCAAATCGAGAACTGCAAAGCTTGAAGGCTGCATGAACAAAGTAGATGGCGATTGGAGGTTGTCTAGGAGGGAGAGTGAGAATTGAAATTTTAAGCATGTTGCGGGGAATTTTCGCACTCTCCACTTGTTTCTTTGTATTGACCACGCACTGTGGCTTTTACCAAAATGCCCTTAATGTAGTGTTGGTCTTTCATACATTTAAGTAAATTCCTTGACTACGAGCCTTATAAGCTCGGTCGAGCTCAATAACGATAGTCTTGGTTTTTATCAAGCCAAGTTGGTGCAAAGCTTCGGCTTTCACGCCTTTAATATTTTCTTTCACTTTCTCTCTCTTTCTCTTATTTCTCTGTGAGCACCCTTTGAAGATGAGTAGCTCAAAGGATGCTTGGCTCAAACCATCCTAAATCATGAAAAGGAGGGCCTTTGGAGTTAGAGGTTTGAGGTAATACAACGCCCTCTATTACCCAGCCTTGAGGCATTTATCATCATTTATGTTATGCATCTCACACGTGGGTTAAATCCACTGATGTACCTGAGTTAGTGCCAGCAAACTTTCAAGGTTCGAGTGGATACTTATTGCCAGATCTGGCACGATGCTCGATTGAAGTGGCCATTTACTAGCTCCTGCGGGTTAGATCCAGCCAGATCGTTTATTGCTTTGAAACATTAATGAGTCATAAATGATGTAGCACTAGGAGGAAGCTCTTAGAGATTCGGTTTTATAGCCAAACCTCGTCAGGCTGGGTATTGACTATAGGTCATCCTCCCAAGCGCAAGGAAAAGGACCAGGGACATTATAGTTGCCTTAAACCCTAAGCCCCGAGTGGTCAAAACTTGAATTCTTTTACACTTTATTTCTCTGTGAATTCTGAGTTTGCCCGACCATCGACCTCAACGGTTTTACCAAAACCCCAAATCCAAAGTTTAAACACCAATTTCACTCCTTTATAACTCATTTAGCATGAAGAAAACCATCCACGAGTTCGACCTTGGAAGCCCTTTATCTTTGCGATGGCAAGCTCGACAGTAGAAATCCTATGATACAAATTTTATTGATTCCAGTACACCTATTATGACACGAATCAAATGGCGCCGTTGCCGGGGATGGTGCCGAAGTGTAAGTGAGAAGCTATTGAACTTGTGATTCACATACATGAAGTGTTGGTGAATTCGTCCTTTTTATTTATCATTATTCCCATTTACAGGTTCAACGTAGGGAAATTGCATGTTTATACTGTGCATACTCAGTTTTTATTTGTTTCTAAAATTTGATCCTTTATCAACCCTTGCTGGTAGCCTTGTTTTGGTTTCTCATTTGTTTTTGTGTTGTGTTCCAGGATCTTATGCAACATTGGGATAAACTTATTCTCGACGGGCTAGAAGAAGCAAGTGCTTCTGAAACGGGGTTTGAAGTCGATCACATAATGTCGGATGGAGCCTCCACGAGGGAAACGACAAAGTCAACGGGGATACGAGAAACCACTAATCATCTACCACATGTCAATAAGGGGACCACATACACCCCCGAGGGTGAGTGCGGCCTCATGCATTGGCACCTCTGCGAAGATGGTTGTGGACATATTTTGTGTCCACTTTGTTCCTAACCTTCCATGGTATGGAAAATGAGAATCCATACACACACATCCGGGAGTTTGAGGAAGTTTGCACTACTTTTGTGGAGGGTGCAATCGATATGGATCTGCTTAAGATGAAAGCCTTTCCCTTAACCCTCAAATAGCCCAATTGGCTTAATTCTGCAGAGCCCGAGGACCATCAGGGCTAGAGTTTTTGAAAAAGTTCTTCGATGCACACGGGACCCAGCCCAGTTTGAAGAGCGAGAATTTATCGTTTCTTGCGACCCGTGATAATGAGAAGTTCTATCAATGTTGGGAGAGATATACGAAACCATCAGTGCATGCCCACCATGGCTTTGATACATGGATGTTGGTGTCACTTCTATGATGGAATGTCATGCCATGAAGCAGTGTGGAGACTATGTGTGGAGAAGATTTCTGGTAAGAATCCATCTCAGAAGCCATGGACTTATCGGTGTAGTTGAGACCTCCAAAGCTTGGGATGAGCGAATCTGAGGAAGCCCAGGCAGATGGGCCACCAGAATCAAAGGGAGGCATATACTCGCTCAGAGGACATGGAGCCAGCTATCCACCTTGACGAGGTTGGAAGAGCTTGGAAATGAGGAATCAACATAAGGTACGAGCGGTGGCGAGGCATCTCTGCTAACAGCCATGCTTATTTGTCGATCCACTTGAGCACGAGGAGAGCATTGACCAGCGTGCGTGATAAGAGACTTGGTGGGTTGAACAAGCCAATGCGGTGGGCGATACAAGCCGACCTGACCCATTACAGCAGTACCTCTGATCGATTGGAGGAACCGCCCGAACCTCTCACAGGCAAGCCTCCTCACATGTACTTTGCGCCTGGCAGCGGCTATGGATCATCCTCGGCGAAGCCCACATTACCACACGTCTTCATCTCAGGTTGAACAAGCTATTATGAACTTGGGAGTAAGGTGGTAGGCAGCACTGTGGAAAAACAAATGCTTGATGGAATACGGGCCCGATCAAAGAGAATTGACACGATGGAAAGCACACTCGATAAGAAAATAGGCAACTTGCACTTTCGAAATTTCTCAGAAAGCATGACGACTGTAATTTGAAATTTCCCAAAATATGAGCAACCTACTTGATGTGAGAAAGTGATATCGAGGTGTCTAACCGACGGAGTGCGCGAAGGAAATTCCTCTCGGACACAGCGAGCCAGGGGTGCATGAAGTGAGCTCTTCCCGGTGAGCTGAGTCTAGGATGGATGAAGTTAAGAGCGATAATCCGTTGAGAGTAGCGGGAGCTCAGCGTGGCCTCAAGCCTTGAGTAAAGGGCCGTGAAGGTGAAGAAGCCCGAACGGAGGAGGTGGTGATCAAGCGGAGCTGCGAGAAAAATACTTTTGCTTTACTCTCGGGGTAAAAGCTAAAAAGAGAGAAATTTATTAATCGTTGAAATGCTTGAAGTGTTGAGCAAGTAAAGGTCTGACATCCACATGGCATGATCAAATAGAATACCACATGCAAAATTTTGAAGGACTTGTGTCTGGTGAAAAGAAATTTGAATGTTGTGAGGAAGGCTTTCTTTGTTGAACAAGTCGGTCTTATCATCAGTCTGAGACTTTAGTGAAGTCTAGTCAGGGTTGTCGACCATTTCGGTTAATATTGGGAGGCACTTGCATAGAAAGGCCTTTATTGGACACAGGTGCGAGTGTGAATCTCCTCCCGCATTCGATGTCTGGCGGCTCGGGTTAGGAGAACTAAAGCCCGCCTCCATCACATTGTCTCTTTGTGGATAGATTCATCCAAAGAGATACCAAAGGAACTGATGAAGGATGTTCTCATCAGTCACGACAAATTCTATTACCCGGTGGATTTTGTATACTTGTCTGAACTAAATACTGTGAGGGCGTATGTGCTATCATCTAGGGAGACCATTCTTGGCCACCTCGATGCGTTATGAATTTTGAAATGATGTTAACTACGCTCACCTTCGAGCATAGCCTGAACTGACATTTTCCACTTGAGTAAAAGCACATACAGCCGTGAAGATGGCTTAGAATGCATCATTGACACAATCCACAGGTAGTGACCACGGAGGAAGAAGGATTTGTGGTGAAGGCGGTGAGTGTTCGAAGGCGCAAGGCTTGAACATGTAGAAGGGTGTGCGACGATGGAGAAAAAAGCGAAAGTGCGCTGGTAATTAAGGAAGGAACAGTGAACCACAGCCAAATTGGAGCTCAAGCCCTTACGTAGAGGATTGAAATATGCTTATTTGGAGGAGACGAGGCTTGAGTGTCAGTTGTCATTTTCATCCTGCTTTCGGCTCATAGGAAGGTGGTCTAGCACTTACGTCTGGGGAGAAACAATGACCACTAGGGTGGAAGATTGCGATCTAGGGTATTGGCCGGGAAGTTTGCACCCATCACATCTACCTTGAGGAGGCTGAAGTCAGTCAAGGCATCCTGGTGAACCACATATACGAGAAGTGGTTAAATTTGAAATCTGCAAAAACTCTTTGCAGTGGTATTATCTACCCATGTCGGATAGCACTGTGGTGGAGTCAACCCAGTGGTGCCTAGAAGTCGGGGGTAACCGCGGTACATAACGATGAAGGAGGAGATGCCCACAGCCTTACCACGGGTTGGAGGGTATGTATTGATCTGGGAGGTGAATGGAAGTGACGGGGAAGGGATCACTTCCCTCTGCCCTTCATGGATCGGCTCTAGAAAGTTCACAATTCTGACCTTCTATTGTTTTCTGGATGGCTATTTAGGATACTTTCAAATAGAAATTGCTCCAGAAGACCA
Organism: Tetrastigma voinierianum; assembly: GCA_016808115.1. NCBI lineage: Eukaryota > Viridiplantae > Streptophyta > Magnoliopsida > Vitales > Vitaceae > Tetrastigma > Tetrastigma voinierianum. Next base: position 47,088 of record JAEQBH010002524.1, on the reverse strand, counting down.
AGAAAAGACCACCTTCACATGCCCATTGAGCACATATGCATACAGAAGAATGCCTTTTGGCACATTAATGCCACCATTTGGTGTTGTATCCTCGGTATTTTGTTGATTTGGTAGAGCGCGTTATGGAGGTTTACATGGATGACATTCACAGGTCTGAGGAGCTTTGAAGAATGCTAATCAACTAGAAAGCATGCTTTGCATAGGTGTATAGAAAAAAACTGGTTTTAATTTGGGAGAAATGTCATTTATGGTCGACCGGGGGGGAATAGTCTTTGGGGCACGTTATTTCGGAAAAAGGGATTAGTGATAAGAGCGAATCGACGATTTCCAAGTTGCCTTCCCCACGAACATCAAGGCTTGTAAGAGCGATTCTTGGGGCATGCGGCTTTACGGGAGGTTCATCATGGACTTCTCAAAGTGCCAAGCCTCTGTCCTGAATTGCTTGAAAAGATGCGAAATTTATTTGGGATGCGGTACGCGAAACTTTGAGGAGCTTAAAGCCCTGTTGACCTTTGCACCCGATAGTGAGCCCACTAGCGCGATTACCATGTAGTGATGCGATGCAAGCGATATGGCCATTGGAGTAGTTATCGGACAAAGGGAAGGAGGGAAGCCTTATGTGGTCTATTATGCAAGCAAAGCATTAAATGAGGCACAGGGGAATTATCTGACCCTGGAAAAGGAGGCTGCTTGTGATAGTGCAATACTAGACAAATTTCGAGAAAAACATTTGGGTTGGGTCGGACGTAATAGTGTTCATGGATCACTCGTGTGAAGTACACAGCTCACAGACAAAATGCTAAAATTTGGGGCTTATCGGGTGGGTTCTCTGCTCTTGAGAGTTTAACTTGAAAATCGGGGACAAAAGAGGGTGTAGAAAATGTTGTTCTTGATCACTGTCAAAGTTAACAATCGCACACAACACTCCTTAACCCTCACGATCAATGATGAGTTCCACGAAGTCACTTGCTCTGGTTGAGGCACCTTGGTATGCTCGCATTGCCGGAGTGCTAGCCGTAGGCGAGCTGCACGACAATTAGAGAAGCCTGAGACAGAAATTCTTCTTTGCGAAAATTCCTCTATTATTAGGAGGGACCATTCTTATCGCAAATCTTGTCCGACGGATAATCGGAGGTGTGTGCTGAAGCGAGCAACCCAGGAATCCTCGATCCAGCGCCATGAGGTACTGTGGAGGCCACTTTGCGACGCTGGGAAGGTGATATGATGCAGTTTCCACTTTGGCCCTCTCTTTTCAAATGCACATACCATGTCTGAGGAATCGACAAATGCAAAGGTTGGGGAAGATTTCTACGCTATCCGCTGATGCCTTTAAAACTGGAGTTTTGGTAGTTGACCTTTTCAATGTATGTGGGATCTATTTCATGGGACCATTCCCTTCCTCCCTTGGATACCTCTACATTTTGGTGGGGTCGACTTTGTGTCAAGTGGGTTGGAAACCTTCGGTTCCTTGCATGGCGAGGCCGAGACCCTGAGTGGTTTGAAATTTTGAAGGAGAATATATTCTCACAGATTTGGGGTCCCAAGCCGTAATTAGTGTTAGAGTTCGCATTTACGAAACAAACCTTTTAAGCCTCCTCACTAGAGTAGTAATTCAGCACAAAGTAGCCACCTCATACCCCTCGGACCCGGTGGTAGAGTTGAGCTAGCGACAAGAATCAAGGCAATCTGCCGATGAAAGTGGTAAATTCTAGCCGAAAGATTGGTCTCTCAAGGTACCTTGAGCTCTCTCTGGGCATACGGGGCTGACCTCTGAGACCATTCTGGGCATGTCTCCTTATCGCACAGTTTATGCCCAGAAGCCTACCACTGCTATGGAAATTGAATACAAGGCATGGTGGGCGATAAAAAATTGAACGGGCATTAGGCGGAGGTACAGTCTCCAGGCTCCTCAATATCAACGAGCTAGAAGGCGAGAAATGATGCCTGCCTCGGCTCAAAATTGCAAAAGATAAGCTAAGAGGTGGCATGATCGGTGATGGCTCATGAGTATTTCCAAAGGGGACGAAGTCTTTGCTACGACTCAGATCCTTTCTTTCGAAAGCGGCTTAAATCAAGATGGACTAGGGCATTCACCATCGAGTTTATCGGCTAGCTCGATGGGCACCTTTCGATGCGAAACGATCAGTGTTCAAGGTTAATGGCGAAAATTTGAAGCCATATCGCGTGACATTAATGACGGAAATCCCCTCCTTGACCCTCCATGAAACTTCCTAGCCACACATTTGAGAGTGACTTCTGTAGTATCTCAGAAGTCACTAGAAGTTTATTGTTTAATTTTGTAATTTTTTTTTTTTTTAGTGTTCCTTGTTGTTTGGATTGCTTTGTTTTTTCATTGTTTCTCATTTACAAGTTCGTTTCCTCACAAATTTTAGTCTTATGTTTTACGGGTGTCAAGAGTGGGGTGGGAGTAGTTTTACTTTGGAAATTTTCACCACAGGAAAATTCGCGGCCCTTGTTCTTCTCCCTGGCCTTGATGCAGCTGTAGACCCTCCAGTTTCACAGTGCCCGCCATTAGACACTATCTTTTTGTTCCGACCATTTAATAGGGCCATTAATTAGCCATGACCTTTCAATTCCCGCCTGCCCTACCCGCTTTCTTCTCCTTCTCAGAAAAACAGTATGGTGAAGACACACTGAGCGCTTCCGGAGCCACGGATGCGCCGTTCCTCCCTCCTCCCACGCGCGGCTCGGCGTTGCTCATCCCGCCATTTGCCGCGCATGTTTGCTCCTCTGCCAGCCTTCATGGGTGCCTGGCCGCTGGGCGATCTTTCTGCCAGTGGTTTCCTCCTCTGCCTTTTGCCAGGAGATACCACACTAGAGGTTAGCCTCACTCCACCATCTCGCCACATCTGAGCCCATCGAAGAGACCCACCTTCTAAGAGGGCTGATGAGCTTAAAGTCATCTATTTTAGATCATTTTACGCTTAATTTTGCTTATAAAGAGACAATTACTTTGCATAAATATGAAGGAACTCACCCATCATTATTAGCGAGGTAAAAATGGAAGAAGAAAAAGCGATGTTAAAAAAATGTAGAAATAAGTGGAATAAAAGTGCGATCAATTAGCGGAAGACGAAATAGAAAGAGTGTTTGAGTCATTGATGCGATTTAAAGTTTCTGATCCGGTCATGGTCGCGACATGAAATTGAAAAATCTGATTAGTCAGCGACATGGATAACGGGCCTCGTGAGAGTCCGCGGCAGGAAATTGCTCTTGAGAAATTTGCAAGGAAATGGTAGCGTCGCGGCGTGAGGTAGTCGTGACGCCGAGAGCCACGGTTCAAAGCTCACGAGTCGCCATCGAAGTCGTGACATATTGATGTCGCGACATCAGGCGCAAGTTAAAAGGTTTGCCAAAGACTTAAGGCGAATTAAGCGACGTGGGATCGGTCGCGACATCGGGAACAACGATTGAAAGCCCGGAAGGGCTAAGTTGATGTCGCGGCGTGAGATTGATAACAAGCGACATCGATGATGTCACGACGAGGCTGAAGTCAGACATCCAGAACCATCGAGACCATCGAGAGAAGGCTATGAGCCATAAGGTGATGTCGCGACATGAGATCAGTCGCGACACGGACACTGCTCAGATTGAAGGAGTGAGGCTTCATGAAGTGAAATTCGCGACAAGATATCGATGTATCGTGACATCGAGAACGACGGATCAAAGGCACGCAAAGGCGTGAAGAGATGTCGCGTGAGATATTGGCGTCGCGACATCAAGAATATTCAAATAAGGCTACGCAGAGTAAGTTGATGTCGCGACGTGGTGATGTCGCGACATCGATGATCGCGAAGCAAAGCGAAGTCACGACTTGAGCGGTGACTTGGGCTGGAATGCTCTAAAATCCACGGCTAATTTACATTGGGATTAGGGCGGTGAGGAACCACTATAAATCGCGGCTATCGGCTCATGGCGACTTGGCGGCCCATGACGAGGAATCTGGATAATTTGAAAGCTCATTTCTTTATTTTCTTTTCTTTTCTTTTATTTTCTTAATTTTTTATTTAGTCGTTTTAGAGCGAGTTATGCTCTCGTATTTTTATGTTCGTTTGTATTTTTAATCTGGATATTTATCGTTTGGTGAAAATTTGAATCTGATTTCAATTTCTTTTCAAATTACTACCTGGAATGTTTGAAGTTAGACAATTTAAGGTCGATTGTTCGATTTCAAATTCACAGGTTATTCTTATGATCGGAGAATCTTTGTATCGTGTGGTGAGTAATTGGAATCCGACTTCCATTAAGTGAGCGTTATAGTCGAAATTGCTCTGTAGTCGTTTCCAGTGACTTGTTAATTGAGTTAATGTTTGCCACGGTTTTAGGTTTATTGTCTTAGGATACGAATATCGGTTTCTTATACGTTAAGATTTGCGTCATTGCTCTGATTTGAGGAGTCCTGCGGAGTGACACAGGGAAGACATTCCTGAGAGTAATGTACATTTCTTTGAAGGTATACTAACCTGTTATTAGGGATCTTTTGAGCTTTGTAAGTTCACTTAGATAAATCCTCTTCTCACTTGAAATCAAGACGAGGATTGAATGAGTTATCTATTTAAACAAGCAAAAGAGAGTTCACCTCGGTCGGATAGTGAGGCTAATCCAGTGTTATTGTGATCTAATCAAGGAAAGGATGATCTATTCTAATTTCGGAGGAGCAATGCAGGTTGTATATCCTTGTATTAGATAACTTGGGGGTAAGGTTCTACAGATTATAAAATGAGTATAGTATTGCAAGAAAAATACCCCGGATTAAAGAGTCCCTTTTTAAAAGTAGTTATCTAATTCCCTTTGTATTCGAGAGAGCAGGTCATAAATTAGATAATGAAAGTGGAGTAATGGAGAGATCCGGTACCTTTACAACACATGGGCAATTTTGAAACTTGAGATAATCGAGATTTTATCGAAATTAACCAGGAATCGATAGTTCACTATAAGCTGTTTCTATTGATGTATCTTACGAGGACAACTATTCGATGTTCATTTTCTTTTTGTTAGAAATTAACTATTCTTTATTCTTTATTTTCGAGTATGTTAGATGGTTCAGTATTTTCCTTTTGTTCGTTTTAATTTTCCCGGCACTTTAATCTTTGGATCTACCTATCATTTGTAGTCCCGAATAGTATGGAAATTGAAGGTAGTCGGTGGATTGATTTAAAATTCTTGAGATCTACGTGGGATCGATATACGGACTTAAATCCATTTTATTACTTGTCGACCTGTGCACTTCAGAGGAATGTCGGACGAGAACCCGAACTTTGAAAATGATTTACTCTAAAGTTGGTGGTTTATATAGTATAAGGATAACAAGTTTTTAGGCGTCGTTCTTAGGGATTAGACAATAGTCAGCTGGTAATAGTGTCATAAATTTGTGCAGTTCTTTAATTAGGTTAACGAGGTTTTTGGTGCGGATTAGGGGATTAGACAATAGTCCTTTGGTAATAGTGTCATAAATTTGTTTGTGTGTTTTGGTTCGGTCGACCGTTTTTGTAGGCGCGATTGCGATCGAGAAAGAATTTTATAATCAATATTAGGATGAAGAAAGAAATACTAATTTGGACATTTTTAAAAGAAAAGAACAAAACGATGTTTGGCCATTGACTATTGTAATATGACCTTTAACAACCCGTATTGAATATATTTTATGATTTGATAATCTATTAATGGGAGTATGTTTTGCTTCGGAAAAACTTTGATGCATGGAAACGAACAACGATCACGATTCCGGTTGACCGCGGAAATAGAAAGGGCTGCTGAAGCTTGAAAGACGAGAAGGCGAAAACTCAACCATGGCGGATGAAGAGCGGGATCGGGTTGAAGTACATATAGAAAAGCTAGAGGCCTCCCGGCCAGCGTCTGATGGAGGATTTACGGAGACCCGATTATACGGGAAGAATACTCGGCGATCGAGACCTTGACTGCACGAGTAGATGCTAATATTTTGAATTAAAGCCAGCAGATTACAATGGTCCGAGCGACATCGGTTCTTGGTCATCCCATGAAGATCGAAACGAGCACACAGGAAGATTCTCGAGGATGGCTGATGCGTTAAAATTTGAATGGGGTGAACCCGAGAAGTCGTAAAAGCGCATCTATTCCCATTCTCTCTAAGAGATACGACCGGCTACATGGTATGAATCTTTGCATATAGTTCTGATACTTGGGAGGAATTAGTAGAGGCTAGGTAGATTCTTTCCCAAGCCCTCACCACGGATAGAAGGAGGGAAATCATTACATTCCAGCGGGGAAGATGAAAGCACAGTATGTGGCTTGGGAAAGATTCAAACGGTTCTTCGAGAAGATGTCAATGCATGGGATGATCTGAAGACTCGAGGATGGACATTGTATATCATGCCATGGAGGGTGAGTATAATCTGAAGGGATCATTGATGCCATCTGTGGAGCATTCAAAGCGAAAAAGTGTGAAGAAGCGGGTGATTGAAGATCTGGCTAAATGTAACATGAAAACTCCTTCGGAGCTTTCAAGAGGAAGCAGTAGAGGAAAGGGATCATGGGTGAGCAAGATGTGATCATAGAGCCAAGTTGGATACCATTATGCCTGGAGTTAGACAAGCGAAAGAAAGACACACACCTTCATGAAATAGGGCGATTGAAGGGAGTTAATGAAGAAGTCTTTGAAGTAGCGAAGGACTTTATGATCTTGAAGAGGTTAATTATTTGGGTGAGCGAGAAGCACCATTTCAAGCCCAATCCTAACCTTCGGCCACATTTATCACCCGGCCTCGGGAACCATGAGGAATTTCGTATGGTGGAGGGGCTACCAGGCAGCGGGGACGGAACCCTCGGCAAAATTTCGGCGGCCACGAGTTCGGCGGCGGCAAGGAAATGAGCCTGGCGAGAAGCGAATATCGGGGGTCGGAGGAGGCCCGTGCGCGAGGAACGGGATCTTTGCGGTTTATGGGGGGATAATAAAAGGCTATTCGAACCTCCGTAGACAAGAGTTTGGAAATTGGAAGCGAAATTCTTGCAATTCTGAAATTTTCGAGAACACTACTGATGCATCCCACTGAGAACCACGGAGACACAAGTAGGGCCGGTGGCTGGCCCTGCAAAGAGTCGGAGGAAAGATGCCTTCCCGAGTGACACGGGAAGAGACAGGCGCATGGGTGGGTGAGGAGTGGGAAGGAGTTAGAGAAGGGAGGAAGAAAAGATTAGCGTGACAAAGAAGTAGAAAGACCCGGAAAGGGAAGAGACAGGAGAATGACAAAGAAGGAGTAGAAAGAAGAACATCCAGACAAAGCCCTGCGGTCCATTTCCTGAAATTTACTGAAATCAAAATGAAGGCAGTTTGCGAGGTTCTTGGCTTTCGGCTTCGAGATCGATATGCCTTTTCTTGATGGTGACTCGGATGCTGCTGTATGCAAAATTTACGAAGGACATGCGAAGCGAAAGAAAAATAGTAGAAGGAATAGTGAATCTCACTTTGTAAGCTTGCGGTGCGATGTCAGAAAGAACTACCGGTAAAGATGAAGGACCGGGGACACAATTCATGTATTGTTGGAGAATGGAATTCCATGAAGCTCTCTGTGACTCGGGGCTAGTATCGATCACGATGCCTCTTTACGTGCCAAGAAATTAAGAAGTTTGGGGAGCTTATTCCCCTGGTTTACTCTTAGTGCGGAGCGGTCGATGGTGAGAGCTTTGAAGGAGTCATTGAAGATGTATTTGGTCCTTTGTTGGGAAGTTTGTATTCCCGGTAAGGCTATAATTACGGACATGGAAGAAGATTCCATGAAACACTACTATTAGGAGAAGACCATTCTGCTCTTTGGAAGCCGACATGATTGACATGCAGGAGTTCTCATCTTATTGGTTGGAGAAGAAGCTCTTTGTGTTTAGCATGATTAAAAGTATGCAAAATATAGACGAGGGAAAAGGAAGAGGCTCTGATATGGCGATTTTGTCTCTATTCAGCCTGATGTTAACAGTAGATGTAACACTCCGAGTTTTTATCCAATGAAAAGAGATGAATTCGGTATGCGAGATGTCTATGCGAGATTTCCATGCGCGATTTTCATGCTATAGAAGCTGTGTTGAGCTTGGAGAGCAAAGCATGAAAGATAATGGGGAAGATAGTGAAAAAGGAATTCATCGAGATGTCTGAGAGGTCTAGTTTGAAAGAGTTGCCATGTCATTTAAAGTATGCCTCTTGAGTACAAAGAAAAAAACCGTTGATCATTTAGGCCCGGATTAAGTGAGAATGAAGACAAAGATTGCTGGAAATATTAAGGAAGCATAAGGAATCGCTAGCTTGGTCCATTGAAGTTACGAAGGTATCAGTCCATCAATTTGCATGCATAAGATTCTGCTAGAAGAGACTTCAAAACCATCTGTAGAACACCAGAGGAGGCTGAATCCAGTGATGAAGGAAGTAGTCAGGAAGGAGGTGCTCAAATTGTTAAATGCTGGTTTTATCTATGCTATCTCAGACAGTCCTTGGGTGAGCCCAGTTCATGTGGTTCCAAGAAAGGGGGTTTCTTGTGATCGAAATGAAAAAATGAATTGATTCAGCGAACGGTGTGAGGATGGAGGGTATGTATTGATTCACGAGGAAATTGAATCACGACAACCGAAAGATCATTTTCCTTTGCCTTTCATTGATCAAATGTTGGATAGAGTTAGCGAGACACCCTCACTTTTGTTTTAGGATGGATACTGGGGATATAATCCCAGTTGCTGTGCACCGGAGGATCGAAGACCACGTTCGCATGCTGTATGGTACCTTTGCCTTCGAGGAAGGATGGTTGGGTTATGTAATGCTCGGCCCCATTCGAGAGGTGCATGATGTCTATATTCTCAGTTTGGTTGAAGAAGTTATGGAAATTTTCATGGATGATTTTCACGTGTATTGTATGGATCCGGCTTTGATCGATGTTTAAACAATGGAAAGCGGTACTTCAAAGATGCGAGACAAGCGGCTAGCCTTTGAATTGGGAAAAATGCCATTTTATGGTATTAACGAAGAGTATTGTTCTTGGGTAAAATCTCTGCTCTCCCCGGACTAGAAGTTGATGAGTCTAAAGAGAGAAGTATCCATTATCAAGACTCTTGCTACCTACCACAGTAAAAGGAGTAAGAAGTTTCTTGGGGCATGTTGGATTTTACAGGAGATTCATCAAAGACTTTTGAAAATAGCCCGGACCATATGCGGATTATTGGAAAAGATCTGAGTTAGATTTTAATGACTCTAACGTCGAGTGCTTTGCGAAGAAATCCAAGATCAGTTAGTACGGGCTTTTTCCTATAATGACTTGCACCATAATGGAATCGGGAGTTTGAAATAATGTGTGATGCGGAGTGATTTTCTATGGGAGGCTGTGTTGAAGTAGAAAGAAGTATTCGAGGCGATATCTTGTGCTGAGTAAGACCTTCAATGAAACCTGAGAACTACTCAGCAAGGCGAAAGGATGCTAGCCATAGTATTTGCTTGTGAAAAGAAATTTGTTCAACCATTTCCCCAGGATACATGTGGTAATTCTGCGATCATGCGACGATCAAGTACTGATGTCGAAAAAGGAAGCTAAGCGAGTTGATAAGGAGTGGGTTACTGTATTTATGAGAGTTTGATTTGGAAATAAGGACCAAGGATATGACAATCCATGATGCCAGAGCCACTTGTCAAGAGTAGAAAGCGTGATGAAAGAAGAAAATGTGCGGTTAACGAGAGAACTTCCCGAGATAAGCAATTATTGAGGTTTTCCTTCCGACTTCCATGGTATCTGCGATATTGTGAATTATCAAGGCATAGATGTGCGCTTGAGAACCTATTCTGCAGAAGCTTCAGGCGCGCGGACTATATTGTATTTGGGATGACCCACATTCAAGAGAGAGTCTTGACATGATAATAAGAAGATGTGCACGGAAAGGTGAGCAGGCAACATTTTAAATGAGTGCCATGTGCATATATGGAGGACATTTTTACGGTGAAAGAACAACTCACAAGATACTCAATCGGGGTTCTATTATTTTATCTTGGAGATTGTGCGAAGTGGAGTGAAGGTAATGTGATCGATGCCAGGATTGGGAAATATCGGCGACGGGAATGAAATGCCCTAAAGGTATTATGGTGACTAATTTTTTGATGTTTGGGGGAATAGATTTTTGTGGGACTTTCCCACCGTCATTTGAAACCTATCACATGCGCTATGACCAGTGCGTCCAAATGGTGGAAACGAGTGTCTTGTCCGAGGAATGATACCTTATCTGAGTTGTGAGTTTCTTGCAAGGCTTTGAAGCCGGAGTTTGGAACCCCCGAGAACCATCATTAGTGATGGGGAACCCATTTTGCAAACAAAATATTTGCAAAATCTTTGACGGTAGCCAGGATCAAGCATGTAATGAGTTTAGCTATGCATCCCGAACCCGATGGACAAGCGAAATTTCAGAGATCAAAGAATACTTGAAAAGGCGCAATTTCAGCGGAAGAATTTGATCTTTTCCCAAACTTGATGATGCACTTTGAGAACTGCACAGGTACATCACAAAGACCCCGGAATGTCCCCTCTGAGTTGTTTTGGCAAACCATGTCATCTACCTCTTGAATTAGAATACAAGGCAATGTGAGCTGCATTAAAAGTTAAACTTTGATTTCAAAGGCTGCGAGGAAGAAAGATTGCTCATTTGTTGTTTGAATTGGAAGAATTGAGAAATAAACCTATGATAATGCTAGAATATACAAAGACAAGACAAAGAAATGGCATGATCAGAAAATCTGGGAAAGGATTCGAATAGGCGGCGATCAATGCACTTTTTAATTCTAGGCGAAGTTGTTTCGAGGGAAATTAAAATCGATTGGAGTGGGCCGCACAGAGTGTATCCAAGTACCTTTGGAGCGGTAAAAGGCGAGTAATGGGGAAGAATTCAAGGTCAATGGACAAAGGTTAAAGCATTGTATCTCAGCAAAGGAGGAAGAGAGGAAAGTGAAGAACTCAACTGGTTCTTGAGGAAAAAGAAGGAACCACGTGACAAGTCCATTAAAGACTCAAAGAGCGGCGGTAATGGGAGAGCGACCCGCGAGGATTTAAATTACGATTTTAAATTTTGAAATATTTCTTTTCTTTTAGTTCTTGATAAATTAGGTCAGATTTGTTTTTCTAGAAGGATAGATTTAATTTTCCAGAAAATACCCAGTAGTTTAATTAAGAATTTTCTTGAATATTGGGTGATCTTCGAACGGGTGAAAGAACATGAATAGCAAGGCAACTACGGGAGGCAAATTCCGGCGGCTTGCCGGAGAAGTCGCGACATGAAAAAGGGGCCAGCTTTCTCCCTAACCCAATCTGTAGATATATTTGGGATGAATTGTTAAATCTTTGCTTAAAATAATACTTACAAGAAGAGATGTCTAAACGGGTTAGGAACAATAAGAGAATTCAAAAGTTTTTGAAATCATTGAATTAGGGCTCGGTCACGGCTTGACAAGAGGTTATGTCGTGACTTAGTATTTAATCTAAAAACATTGATGTAGAGTGACCCGGTAAAGAAGAACAATTAGTGAGTATGGAGGAAGGAGATACATGTCGCGACATAAAGTGTGACATGTACTTGACCACTTCGGCAGAAAAGCCACAAATTTAATGACCTCAGTAAAAATTAGGCGGAATTGAAGTAGCGAAAATTCTTGTGACATTAATTAGCCCACAAACATTGATTGAATTACCTTGTATATCTAATCAACTCCACATAACCATTTCACTGCCTTCCTCAATCTCAACCTAAACCCTGTGATTCCAAACTTTCAAAGTTTTCTCTCTCTTGTCTCACATTAAATTCAACCCGTCCCTAACCTAGACTTAGATTATGAGGGAACACGAACAACTCGAAGAAAGAAGAACTTCACAAGGAGAATGAAGCAGATGAGATCTGGCTTTAAGATACAGGAGAGAGATGCCATCAAAACAACTTAAGCCCGACAACTTCGACGTGCAGCGGTGCGAAGATGGGCAGAGAAGAAGGTTAAGGTAAGATTTCATATTCATGAAGCTTATTCCCAAAGTGGGAGTACACTAAGAATAAAAGGCTTTGTTGCTGTAGTAGAGAGATTCAAAACCCCGTGACTTTTTCATGAGATGATGGTATATAGAGGATGAGAGTCTCTCACAATATACCAAAAGGTGGTATACAGATCATGGCAGAGTTTTATTCCAATATGGTGTGGAAGGAAGGATGGTTTGCATGTTAGAGGAGTTCGGGTCTCATTACGAATGCGTCATCAATGAGGCCTATGGCACAATACACAAGCATGGCTCCAAATTCAAGAGAAAATTTTAAACCGAATTTGCAGATCACAAGCTCATCGATGAAGGGGGCGCTGTAATTAAGGAGAAGAAAGCCAAGAACTCGAATGTGGGAAGCTCTACCGAGGAACGAAGGCATGGTTTTATCAAGGTCAGGCTGGTTCCAACAAACATTTATGCACAAAGAGGAGAACAGTCAGATCACATGCCACTGGCGGGCAAGATCACAGAGTTATCAGAGAACCCCATCATGAGGTATCAATGAACGAACAAAAGGAGGGTTTGAGCCCCCACCCAAAGAACAATCACGTCTATGTCAAGGCCGGGTGAAAGGAATTCCTGGGAGTCGAAGAAGTCCCTGTGAGCTTCACCACTCCTTCTTCTCGACAGGAGTTGCCAAGGCCAAGAAACCAGAGGAAAATGGAGCGCCGGTAAAGAATGTAAGTGAAGCTCAAGTCGAAGGACTTAAAAGGAGGACCCAGAGGGCCACCATCAAGATGAGCACCTCAGGAACTCACCTGATAACAAATGACATGTCATAGATACGAAGGGCGTGATTTAAGACAAATTTCAATAGGACTTCTCCATCCCGCCGCTTCTCCTCCTTCGTGCGTAATTTAAACTTCCAACCTGAGAAAGTTCTCAAAGGAGCACAAGAGAATACCTGCAGATCGAAGCCTCCATGCCCCGCAAGAGAACACACAGCAGAAAGATTGAATTACAAACAGAATTCAGGAAAGTATTTATGAAAAAGAATTGAAGAGAAGAGACTCAAAGAATGGGAGGAAATATTAACAGAAAGATGGTATACGAGGTGGAGATCCAAAGAAGAGAACAACAAGCGAAAGAAGGAACTAAATGGTGGCAAGATAACAGAGTGGAAAAATGTTGAAGCAAAGAAGGAGAAGAGTTCAAAAGAATGAAGGAAAGAGATCACCATCCGTTACTTAAACTCAAACTCGTAGTCATGAAGCGGCACAAGCGCTTTGATCGTGATTCTAACTCCTAGTGCATTGTTATAGAGAAAAGAGATAAAGGAGCACACACCAAATTCCTGGGGAGCAGATAAAGGGTTTCAAGTTACTATACAAATCTCATGTAGGGAGTCGGAAAACAAATCGAACGACAGCAGAGACAAAGCTAATGGGAGTTTGTCAGCAAAGTAAGGGAGTCGCTTAAAATTCTAGATTTGATTAACAAATACCTTTCTAAATTTTAGAAGTCAATGATCGAAATGAGAGCACAATGAATGGCTTCAAAGAGGCAGATGAATCGAACAAGAAAGTTGGATTCTACGAGATTGTCATCAAGAACAAACAGAGGGAAACTAAGAAGAGAAGTGAAAGAAGTGGAAATGAAATTCCCCTTCATTCCTACCATTCAACACTTTAGTACTGGACCGATATTTTTAAGCACTCTTTCCAAAAAGAAAATAATCTCTCCCTCGCTAAACCATTCTTACCATCCTTATCCATTATCGCAATCAACAATGTTGCAAATGAATCCTAAATAAACAAAATTTTAAATTGAATTGTTGTGTGCTATTTCGCATTTGATTGTTCAATGTTAAAGTTGTTGGTCATATGATTAGGAAATCAAGGTAGGAAGTAGTTCAAGAATAAAACTCGAGAGACATTATCTTAATTTGAATTTGGCAATAGATATAGAGAAGCTGGAAATGAGGAAAATTATAATGTTATCAAAATGCATATCGCTTAATTGAAACACAAGGTAAAAAAAAATTACTTATATTTAATCGATAAGTCCAGATTAGGGAGAAGGTAATACAAATGTATGAACAAAACATATTTTAGCTCAGGGTATGAACAAGAAGTCAAGGAACCTCGTTGAATATCAATTAACTTAACTACTCATAAATAAAAATGAGTCAAGGTAATTCTCATGGTTATCAATAACGCTCTGTTGTCCAATTCTGCACTTGTTAGATTATCGGGTCGAGCGTAAATTCAAAGATACAACTCGATAAAGAGATGATGCAAAGCATTCGGTCAGCTGAGCCATTCTAGCCATCCCTATTCATATGCCGATGCATATACAAGAGTTCCGTAATTTGAAACAAATGCTTCATTTTTCGTAAAGATCAATGGAAACCCCAACTCATCCTAAGACATCAATCCTTTCCAAGAAAGAACCTATGATTACCCAGAATCTCAAAGAGGAAGAAAGTAAAAATGAAGTTTGAGTATATATTTTCGAGGAAACTCAAAAGGGAATGAAAAGAAAAGGCAAAGAGCAAAAAAATGCAATGTAAAAGTAGGTTTGTGGATAAGTTTTATCTCGTGGCCTAACTTCTCAACAATTAAGTTCTAAAAAGCCTAAATAATCTAGCACCAATGCCATCCGGGTATGGAGTTACTAACCCAAAGTTCTAAGAGTGTTAGAAAGCCTAAAAGTTAAACATTGCACTATCTCAATTTACGACAACTAAGGAAAATTCTCATTGAATGAAGTGAGAAATAGGCATTCAGCTCGAATCAATAAGTCAAAGAGATGATCCCACATGAAGTTTAGAGCTGTTACAGAAACTACAAGAAGGAAAGGGCAGTAAGAGGAGAGAAAAGGCTTAGCGTAATCTTAACCTAAAATTCCTTCCATCCTACCATTACCCAGCCTAATAATAAAGCCTAAAGAGTCTGATTGATTCTGGTTACGAATCATCTACATTAGCCAGGAGATCAATATGAAAAACAAGCCTATGGAATTCGGGAAGAAAGGAACAATCAAAATTGTGAAGAACTTGTGGAGTTAAATGACTCCGCATGAAATGAGAAAGGAAATAATTCATTATTCAAAGAAGATCCACGAGTATATTGTTTGTAAACAATTTCAACATGTTAGTTTTTACAGTACAAAGAGAGAGACCAACCTTTGAACTCGACTCAAGCTAGATGTATGTAAAATTTTGGTATACCTTGCATTGCAATTAAATTGAATACCACTGTTGTAACAAACTGAGAGAAAATGTCCTTAAAAATTTTTACTTGCTCGGGGACAAGCAACTTCTTTCTTTTTCTGCTCGAGGACAAGCAAAACTTTAAGTTCGGGGGGGAGTTTGACAGCCTTAAAAGTCATCTATTTTTAGTCCATTTTTCTCGCTTTAATTTTCATAAAAAGAGACAATTACTTCAGCAGAATACGGCTGAACTCACCCATCCGTTATTAGCAAAATGGAAGAAAGAAGAAAAAGCAAAGAAAAATGCGTAAATAAGTGGAATAAAAGTACCAATTGCGTAGTAGAAATGAAAAGAACTGCTCGAAGCCATCGGCGCAAGCTGGGTTTACATACCCAATACGAGGTCGCGACATCGTGAAATTGAAGGAAACTGATTCGTGTCGCGATATGGGATAACAAGATATCGGGAGGTCACGACTTGAGATCGCTTCTTGAGAAAGCCGCAAGGAAACGAAGCCGACGCCGACGTGAGAGTGAAGTCGCGGATACCAAGCAGCTGCCAGCTCAAAGCTACAGAAGTCATAAATCGGGTCGCGAATAACATATTGATGTCGCGCGACATCCGCCACGCTAAAGACCGCAAAGACGGAGCCGGTGGTCGCGACGGATCGAGGTCGCGACATCGAGCAACCAATAAAGCCCCGCAGAACTAAGTCGATATCGCGACGAGATCGATAGTCGCGACATCGATGATGTCACCAAGAGGCCGGGTCACGACATCAAGAACCATCAAGAGAAGACCGCGAAGCCATGTCGAGCGTCGCGACATGATCAAGTCGCATACCGCATCTCGCTTCGGGCCAGCGCGAGGCTTCAGCGGCGCGGTCGCGATAAAGATATCGGCGTCGCGACATCAGAAACGACTTCAGATCAAAGCCGCAAAGACGCGGAAGAGACGTCGCGACAAGATATCGACGCCGCGACATCGACGGTAATCACGGGCTTCACAGCCTCCATAAGATGGTGTCGCTGACAAGAGATCGACATGTCGCGACATCCGGGCTGATTAATTCCGCTGAAGACCGCATGACTTTCGAACGAGTCGCCACAAGATATCGACGCCGGCTATCGAGAGAACAATTGAAACCTCGCTAAGACGTGAGAAGATGTCGCATGAAGATGGTGATGTCGCGACATCAAGAATGACCAAACTGGTACATATATAGAGTGTTTATGTCGCTGACGTTGAAATTGATGTCAAAGGAGATCGATGATGTCACGATTAAGGAAATCAAGTCGCGATTCGAATAGTTGATCAGTCTGATACTCTAAAATCCACAAGAAGCTATATCGATTAGGGGCCCAATTGAGGAACTTATAAATACGCAATTTATCCAACTCATGAAAGCAAGCCATGCGCCATGCATTTAGAGGTCCGATAAACAAAAGTCATTTTATTTTCTTTCTTTCTTTTTATTTTTCTTAATTTTTTATTTCCGGCTGCTTAGAAAGCAGATTATGCTTTATTTTATGTTCAAGTGTATTTTCCGACCGGATATTTGCTCTGTTTTGCTTCAATGCAGATTTCAATTTCTTTCAAACTACTACCGGAATGTTTGAAGTTCAGATAAATTTCTCGAATTACTGTTTCAGCCAACAAAATATCATGATCGAGAATGTCAGACTGTAATTTGGGAATTGGCTAACCAATCTTCCACATGGAACGTTATACTGTAATTTATCTTTTCCCCAGAGTCGCTTTCCCCAGCAGCCTTGTTAATTTCAAGTAATGAATTTACTTCTGGTTTTGGGTTTATTGTCTTAGGATCCTAATATCGCTCTTATACCCAAGTAAGATTTAGCGCCATTGTTCGATTTCAAGAGTGTCCCTCTGAAAGTGGATGACAGTGGAAGACATTCTCAGAGTAATGTATGCTTCTTTCATATAATGAATCATGACAGTGACCTTTTAGCTTTAGTCACTAGACAAACCTTTCCCTTACTCTGAAATCAAGAACGAGCCGAATGAGCTGATTCATTAAAACAAGGTACAGTTCACCCCAATTCTACAGGCTACAGGGGCAATCCCGGCAATGGGATCAATCATGAAAAACATGATCATTCTAATTCTCGGCGAGTGAAAGAATCCTTAAGTCAGGAGCATCCCCGCTTGACCGATAACTGGGAGCTAAGGTTTACAACCATAAAATGGGTATGAAGACACGGCAAAGTAGAAAACACCTGCATTAAGGAAGTCCTTTTAGTGCGTAGTTATCTAATCCCAGATTCGAGAGAACCAGCCATAAATTAGATAATGAAAAGTGGAGCGTGGAGAGATCCAAACAGACTACAAACGCCTGATATCTTTAAACTCCGATAATCACATAGATTTTACCCGTAATTAACTACAGGAATCGATAGTTCAATATAATCGCTTTCTATTGATGTGTCTTCGAGGATAACTATTCAAGATTCATTTCCTTTTCTGCTAGAATTAACTATTCTTTATTCTTTATTTCCAAAGATGTTAGATGGTTCAATATTTTCACTGTTGAATTTTCTGTAACTAATGTCGATCTCACTATCATTTTCAGGTCCAAATAGTATGGAAACTGGTGCAGTCAGTGGTAGTTGATTTAAAATTTTTAGATCTCGTGGGATCGAGCATCTCGACTTTAAATCCATTTTGCATTACTCAACATTCGTGCACTTTTGTATCATCAACAAACCCAAATTTTGAAAATGATTTACCTTCAAGATCGTGGTTTATATAGCATAAGATAATATTTAATGCTGGTCGTGGATTGCATTAAGAACTTTCGGTAATAGTGTCATAAATCTTCAGACGCAGTTCTTCGTCCTGCGCACTGTGTTTTTGGCGCCGCTGTCAGACTTGAGACAATACCTTTGGTAATAGTGTCATAACTCACAGGTTTTGGCTCATCATGGGCTCTGACCTCGTGCCCGTGAGAGTCCTCCAAATTTTTAGGGCCTCGTGGAGCCCCGGGCCACCACCCATCAGTGGCCTACCGAGCCCCCTCCTTCGACTGGCCCCCGCCTTCCATCATCCGACGACTGACACTCTTCCACCGCAACCCTATCCTCGAATGCCGATCATGAAGAGGACCATGACGAGGTTTATTACGATTTTCCATCCTTTTCCGATGCGGAATTCTGAGCTTCAGACCAATGCTCCTAGTGCGCAGGTACTTCGGAGCCTCGGCTCATGACACCTCACAGCCCTTACTTCCTGGTCATCGTAGTTCTACCACACGATGACATCCAGCAGCGCGAGCCCACCGACCGCTTCATTTCTCCATCGACCACGGCCCGGGATACCTGTGGCCCCGACATCGTCGCTACATTCACTTCACGGCGTGGTCCCGCCAACTCCTGGGCCGAGCATAGGCATGGCCCATCCCTATCCCAGATGGTCCATCTTCTTTCCTGGACATTATCCACTGATCGCCTATGTTCGGGAGGCAAATCCCACTCGTGACATGTGATTCAGGCTACGAGGCTGGAGCAGAATCAACAAAATTTATATCCTGTTCTCTCCTATCACGTAGTCGTTTACCGCAAGATACGGTTCGTGGCCTAACACAGGATGGGTTTTCTTCAGACAAATGATTCGAGTGAAATCAAAACTTGTGAATTAAATTGATTTTGAGGTTTGGGTAAAACAGTCGGGTGGTTTGCAAACCGGAATTTAAACAAAAGAAATGTAAAAATAACTCCTCAAGCTCCTAAGACCGGGAGCTTCAGTGGGTTAAGGTAACCAACATGTCCCCAGGGTATTTTTTCCTCGCTGAGGATGACATATAGTCATTTCCCGAACCTGATCTTCATTTAGCTTTAAAACTAAACCCTAAGGATTTTCCCCTTTCAAAACATAGCATTTAAACGGGCATAAATGTCCCTAATAAAGGAAAAACACATCTCAAAACCCTACTCCACGATAACTAGCAGGAGACAATTGTCCCGAGCCTCAATGGATCTAGTGAAAGTATCCATCAACCCAAAAAGTTTGCCAAACACACACAAAGAGAGCATGCTTAAGAGATTTTAACTCCAAGTGAGAAGGTGAACACAAACAACCATAAATACGTATGCGAAATGTGGAACCGTGAGTTACCTCCACACCCTAGCCAACAAATTCCATCCTCTCTGGGCTGAGTGAAGAGGTTCATTTAACATCCTCCGAGCTGTCATCCCTGCAGGAGTGCCTGGCACCAGAAATGGAAAGTGGTGCCGCAGTAAGGGAGGCTGAAGCCGCAGGAAACGCTCTCACAGCATTTATATCCGAAATTCCAAATTGCTGATTGCATAAACTGAGACTTATATAGATGCTCACAAGGGAAGTTACAAAAAACTAAAATTCTAAGGTTATTATGTGGGTAAAATGGAAAAAACCAAAAGCTATAACAAAAAGAACAAAAGCGTGAGGATGCAGAGAATGTGGGTCGCAGGAAGAACAGCAAATGGAGGTAGGAATAAAGGCACGCAGAATGTTTTTCCCGCAGCGGTGTTTTTCTTCACATTTTTCTTCTTTCTTCTGATCTTTGATCTGCAATGTCGTAATGGACTTAATTCTTCGTGCTTAGATCACTCTCAACAATTTCGCATAATTAGCTTCAGAAACCGCAAAATTCGCTACAAAATGTGATCAATAAAATAAAGAGGGACCTTAATGTGCAAATCTAAGATTAGGCATGATTAGTACACAAAAAGCACTCCAAAACCTTATAATAAATAGGTCTCAAAATAGCACTTTGGGCACTAATCATGCTTCTATCGATCATACTCGTGGTTCAACTTTTTCCCCGTCAAAGATACCTGCCTGCAGGAGATGAGCCACCCGAGGCCCCTATTTCGCAGATCCTGAGGGCTATCGGGGTTCAGCCCCAATGAGCCTGCTATGACCTCCCTGCTCCACTTCGGGAGGACAAGGTCCATTTGGGCTTCGGGGTCTATTCGAGCCGAGTCCACGCCTCTCTAGAGCCCAGACTCGGCTGCCAAAGCCGAGCATACGGGCTTCCCCGACGAGCCTAGGATTGAGCGCCACGTGACTCTACAACTAACCTTACTGCCGACGGCATGCCCTCGCCCCCGTCCGTTCCTTATAACCGAGGAACATCAAATGCACAGATATTTTTATCGAGGAGCAGCCTCAAATGGAGTATTTGGGAGCCTCGTGCCCGCACTCGCATCGAAGCCCCTTCCTGGACTCCATTGTCGTCGCCACGCCCTCCTGACCTTCAGTGGCCCCATGGCCCCACTACTGCCCCTACGGACGATGCTGCGACGAGCACTTCCGGACCAACTCTGCAGCATATCACGATTTCCACCTGCAATTTTCTGACCATCATGGACGCGCTTCATATGTTCTTCTACTACAAAGAAGATCATTTCAGGATCATTTACGCAGTCGCGAACAGATGACTCGCACCTAAGGTCGCCATGGCTCGTACTGTCAATTTCGCACAAAATCAAGTCATCCTCATACAAATCCAGAGTCACTTGGGCCTCCCTGCTATCTCCCCATTTGTATATGCTCAACCGCTCGCCTTACCCAAAGAGGATTCACCGCTACCTCCACCTCCAAATCCCCAGAAGCCTCTTCCTCGTCTTCTAGCAAAGCCATAGTCAGAATCTTACTCCTCTTCAAGAACACTCCTCACCCGTCCGTGCGAGGACTTCTCTTTCACTGTACCATCGACCGAGAGGCACTTCCTCCAACACTTAATCCACACCCCAATGCGACAATGGCACACTCGGGTCTGGGGAGAGTTGAAGCGAAGGAAGTGATGATTTTTTTTTTTTATATACTCGTAGATAGCATCATTTGTTTTACACTCTTCGACCTATCAGATGTGCAAGGTGTTTCATTTTGTTTGTTTAGTGGCTTCGCTTTTACTTCTTTAGAAAGTTGCTTTTGGAAAAAAGCTAAAATTTAAAGGATATACAAAGGATATACTCTTCGCATGTCATTTCTTAATTCATTCGCAACATTTTCGCCTTATTTTTCAGGGTTTTGCCTAGCCTATAAGTTGAAAAATCAAACACGCCCAATGTCACTGGATGCTAGATTAGTTCCATGCATGATTAAGTGGTCGGGTCAGCCAAGTCTCCGATATTCAATCTTTTCTTCCACCTCAGCTAGCCACACACTGCGCATCGGGCCTTGTAATACCGAGAAACCCTACAACTCCCTTATCTCGCAAATCCCAATTCCTAGTTTCATCACCACCTATAAAAGGTTATGGTTCTTGCAGTAAAGCAATGAAGCCTTCCAAAAAGAAAAAGAAAAAGAAAGAGTGATATAAGAGAAAAGCCGCGACGCTTCACCTTGAAACCCGAGCATGGTCCGAGGGGTTTACGGCGAAAGTCTTTAAAGCCTAGTGCCCTAAACCAACTGGTTGGGAGCCATCGACTTAGTGCTCGCTACATGGGTAGATGAGTGAGGTTTAGTGAGTTGTAGGTGCTGGATTTTTGAATTCATTCAGAGTCCAGGGTGAAACCTGGAGTTAGTGGTCGAAAGATCTTCATGACTTGATGCCCTGAGCCTTAGTCGGGTCGGGAGTCATCTGACCCCCCCATTACACGGACTTGGTGAGGTCGATTTCTCAAAGACGTGATCTTACAATACAAAAAGAAATGCAAATAAGAGTGGAACCGATTTATTTAGTTGTCAATGTGCTGTAGATCACAAGAAATTGGCTGGGGAGAGCAATGAAGAAAGTTATCATAAAAACCGATCACATAAACACTTAGATTGGGTGGAAGTTTCAGCTCCATTCCTCGATGGATACCCTCTCCTAAACTGGCTCATGTATAGCATTTATTCTCCCAAGCTGGTTGTAATGCCCTTCTGAGGGTAGGGCATTACTTATCCATACTTTTTTTTTTTTTTTTTTTTTGAAAATACCATTCCTTTTGCATGAGTATAACCTCCGTCCATTTCCTTCTTTTGTCATCATGCAAGGGACTAGCAATGTGTTTGGCTGGGGAGTGATTAGTGACTCCAACAAGGCTGCTGAGGCTCGCTTATCAGTAAGTTTCAGCACTTCGCACACCAAACGAAATAACCCAATCGATAGCACTAAGGTCCCAACCATGCTAACTAATCATACTGCGGATATTTTTGTAGCTCTCATAAGCCAATCAGACCACTCATCTTCGCCAATTCAATGTTAAGAACCTCGAGCCGAGCCTCGGTTTCGCATGAACAAAGCAAATGGAAATTTGAGCTAAATACGTAGGAGATGAGAATTTGCAGAAAATTTTTCTCTAGTTGTCACGAAATTTTCGTGATGTCAATTTTAATTTCTCGCAATTCTCGCAACATGCCAAATTTTCACACTCTCCCTATTTCATTGTGACACCACTACCACTTTCAGGGCTTTTACCAAAATTCCCTTAATGTAATTGTTGGTCTTTCACATTTATATGTAAATTCCTCTTGACTCGAGCACTATATAAGCCCGCCAAGCTCATGTAACAATGGGCCTTGCTTTATCAATAAAGTCAGCACCAAAGCTTTCTCACTTTCCGCTCAGAATTTTCTTCACTTTCTCTCCCTTTCTCTTATTTTTTTCACCAAACACCCTTTCAAGATGATAACTCAAAGGATGCTTCGGGCTAAACCTCCTCATCCTTGGAAGAGAGGGCCACTGGCTAGAGGTTTGAGGTAATACATCGCCTCCGTTACCAACGCATTTATCATCATTTATATTTCGCATTCACACACGTTTAAATCCCCAGATGCACCCTCGAGTGGTTAGTACTGGGCAAACTTTCAAGGTCTCGATACTATTGCCTGGGATCCATCACGCCACCAGCAGCCATTTATTGGGCCCGTGTGTTAGATCCAAATGTGATGGTTTTGAATCGCTTAAACATTAATGAGTCAAGTAAATGTCAGATACCAGAATAAACCCCAGGTTCGCTATAAACAAATCCCGATCCCATTCGAAATGACTATAGGTCATCCTCCCCAAGACGAGAGCACACCGGTGATACTATAGTTACCTTAAAACCCTAAGCCCAATGGTCCGAAACTCAAGGAATTCTTTTACACTTTTTTTCTCCTCGCAGCTGATAGCAATGCACCATCAACCTCATCATAATCAAACTCTAAATCCAAAGTGGAAACACCACTTCTAATTTCCAACCTTCCGTAATTCATTTGGGCATTTAAGAAAACCTATCCCTAGTTCGACCTTTAGGCCACTATACGCAGTGGGCCAATACGATTGCAGGGAATCCTAAGATACAAATTTTGTTGATTCCGATACACCTATTGTGGCATGAATCAGCCCACTCATCAAGCATCGGTTCCACTTTGTGGTACCGAAATCCATGGCCATTTCTGGCCCAACAACATCCAAACCATAACTTATTGCATAAATTATCACACAAACCACTAAAATGGGCCTTAAACCGGTCAAAACGTTCCACATTTTTCCAACAATCTTGGCCCTGTGTTAGACCGACCAAACGCTATTCACGACTCAACACTCCAAATCATTTACAGTTCTTAAAAACTGGAAAATAACCGAAAGAAGGTGGTTAATTCTCTACCTCGTGAGTCATTAGTAACCTCAAAACCAAAGTGTCTACTGCTGGGCACTCACGCGTAATAACTTTTTCTTCTCGCCCGACGTAAACCGACGATCCAAAGTTTAAAATCTAGAGATAAGCCAGATTCTCTCAGAAATACGATTTTCTCCACTGTACCCAACACCATTTTGGGAAATAAGTCTTTTCTTTCATTTTATTCTATTTCGTTCTCACCACACTTTGTCAAGCCACCATCGCTCATCGGATTTCCTTATCCCACTTTATCCACCTACCATCGGGATTTTCCTCCAATTAGAGACGTCACATGTCACCCACGGGCCCCACACTGAGCCTGCTGACTATTATTGAGACTCGACACGCAAGACACCGTTAACACCCAAAATGTGCCAAGTGTCCCGCACTACGCTGCTGGCTCCTCGAAAACGCGGCAAATTCGGATCGTCTCCTAATTCGATGAATTGACACAGAAATTTAAATTTCATGGTGACGATTCCAATGGCGTAAGTCCATTTCTGTCATCCGAGGTCTAGAAAATTCCGATTTCTCGGATCGAAATTATCATTTTACCACTTTTTAGAAAATTGCATTTTCTCTGCGCTTCACATCTCCTCAAAAGAATTTCTCAACCTAAAATTCCACGACATACGCGCATCCAACCACGCGTATAACCCTACACAATCCCCCGTCTGTGCAAACGCCGACCTTCCTAAGGTCGCGCGCCACCGACAATCCAATGGGTCGTCACTTAATCCGTGTCGAATGACATCTATATACCAAGCCTTATCGCTCAACAACACCGATGCAGAATTTTCCAATGGGCACTAATCTCGAGTCAGCCCCGACTCGACCACCAATAAGTCTACGTGATAACCATGACCGTGTGTTTTCTCTCTCTGGCAACATAACTTCGCTTACACCGCAGAGCCTCTTACACCCACACGTAAATTCGATATCTCCACGTCTCTTACACCCACACGTAAATTTTGATATCTCCAATGTCTCTTATACCACATAGAAATTCCGACATCTCCACTGGTCTCTTACACCCACACACAGCCTCTATTGTCCCCACGGTCTTATACATCCACACTCTGATATCCCATAAAGCCCTTCCATAAACCACATGTGGTGCTCTGAGATCTCATCAGCCTAGCACCCATACAAATGTGCCCGGATATCTGCCTCCTGAGACCACAGATGCACCCTGATGTTCCACTGGCCTCTATTAACTATACGTAAATTCGATATCTCCACTGCCCTCGACACCTACTACTGTGACCTTTCTAGTTACTACTGCGGGCTCCTTCACTCCTAATTCCGTGCTTCTCACCCGAGGGGATTATTAATGGTCCCCTTCTTCTCGCCCAACACACATTAATTACTTCCTCATTTTCCTGTTTTAACATGAGTCTTCATTGTGACGTAGTCCCAAAGACAAACCCAAACCCACACCACCAAGAGGTAAATGTCCATACCGTAACCCACACCCGACTCTACGTGATGTCACCGTGCACATGAACGCAATGATGCCATGCTGTGACACCCCAACCCGGTCCACCAGCGTAACTCGTAGATTTCTAACTCACGATCTCGACACATCTTACCAACTCTCACCCATCCTAGGAAGAACATCCACACATGGCTTCTAAAGGCCTCAACCTTAAGCCCGATTCCCATCACACAAGATGCAACAATGAATGAATAATGATGCATCTAATTTAAACGCTACTCTGGGCTAACAAGTTCAAGAGTAGAAACGTGATCAGATATCCCACACTCAGATGCTCAAATTACAGTGACTACATGAGACCTCTCGCCTCCCAGACAATCTCGCCTCATACGCCTGCCGTCTGGCAGTAGTCAACATATCGT
Organism: Tetrastigma voinierianum; assembly: GCA_016808115.1. NCBI lineage: Eukaryota > Viridiplantae > Streptophyta > Magnoliopsida > Vitales > Vitaceae > Tetrastigma > Tetrastigma voinierianum. The sequence continues at coordinate 21,441 of JAEQBH010002524.1, read as the reverse complement.
CAGCCTCGTCACTAGGACGTCCCGCCAGGAGCCCCGTACCGACCCGACCCACACTCCGCCCATCTCTGGTATACCAAAGGTGCTTCAGATAAAGACTGAGATCGAATCTATTCCTCCGACCCATATTGGGTGCGAGGAATGAACTGTATCCTCTCCTCGTCCCATGTGGGCCAACGCGCGGGGATCGTGGCTGCCCCAAAATCCCGATCCCGCTCTAGGGGCAATCCCGCCTTATGGCGTCCGTGCTATCGCGTAAATAACATATCATCCGCTCCGCCCTCGACCAATGCCCTATCTGTGCTCGCCTTGATAACCCTGCGCCGTTTCGAAATCCGGCAAGGTTTTCTTCGCTCTTATCGAACCGGAAAAGACTCGACTTTCCTTCCCTTCGCTACTAACACTCGTGATCCTCGAAAGTGCCCGCGGCATCCTCCATCTCTACGGTCGAGCAAGGCAAACGCGCAGTCCATTGGCCCCATAAAGTGAGTCCTACAATCCTACCTGCACGGACAATTTCCAACCCATCTCAAACCTCCCGACTCAAGCCAGTCCCAGGCTACATAATCAGCCAAACAGCGGTAGCTAACCCGTGAACCCAGCCACATACAATTAATCACAATCACGTCCCGTCAGCCTCTAGGAACTCCCGAAAGCCTTCGCATGACGCCCCCAAACCGGGTCCCCGGGGCTGACCACCAACTCGCGAATACAAGTGGAGGCTCAAGTTACCCGACGCCACTTTTAGAAAAATCTGCAAGAGTCCCTTGTACCTGAGAGCTCTACCCAAAAACAAGACTGCGATATACCGGTCTCCAAACAGTCCAATATATGTAATATATATCCAATATGACCACTAGCCCATAAACATCGCTTCAATCTCTTATATGCCAACTATGAAACCAACTATATACCCATTGAAGTTAAGAGTTAATATTTTTATTTCCAATTAATATATATTAAACTTAAAGAGTTCTAATACATGTACAACCACCAAAGCCACATCCCGGGCTTTCTTCACAATAAATCTCTTAGATCTAACTGGCCTCTCGCACGCCTCCCAAGACTGTGAAAAGGGGGATCCCATCGATCGGTGAGCTAAAGCTCAAGAGGAGAATCGCCCTGGCCGGGCTACTCACCACCTAAGTGTAGTGCAATGTTCATTTAAACACACATTCAAGCAAATGCATGATCCTACTTGAATGTCTACATAACTAACGCATCCCGAGCTCTCACGATTTCCTCACACCTCTCGCCAAGCCTCGTATAATCATGGCATTATTAGGGCACCGATGAATATATATCAATTGGGCCGCCCGACGATTGATATATATATTTTGGCTTGTGACTACTCCTCCGATGAATATATATCAACTAGGCCGCCCGATCAGTTGATATTATTTAGTTTATGGACTACTCCTCCGGCGAATATCAATCAGCCGCTCCGACGATTGATATTTTTTGGGTTTGACTACCCTCTATAATTTATATTTTACTACCCTCCGAATCATTTTTCTCTAGATCATCTCATGCACTAACTCCCATAATCCCGATGTTCAAGTGCATACGGAATGCATGCATGCTACTCTAATACACAGCTTCAATCACATGCAAATATATATAACACAACATATTCACATAAAATTAAATCACACAAACATGTTATGTAATTTATCATTTCCTGAACTAAAATTAATTTCTTCATCACACAGCCTAAACACAAGCACCGACATTCGAATTACTTTCTAACTAAACATTGTGATTTCCCAAAAATACATTTTCGTCACTATTCTGCAAAAATCAAAGAAAAACCCTAGGCTTACTGTCTCTATTAATTCAAATAATCCTAGGTGTGGTTCATATTTTCAACTCAGATTTCCACCCGCCTACTACCTACCAAACCAACCATCCACTGCATCACATGATTCAAAAACCACAAACACCATTTTCATACCCATTATATCGTGGAGCAAATACTTTTTACTGCTCCATTTGGTCTCAAAATTTTAGAATAATCTCTAAGCCCCAAGGTTCTGACCGATCAAACACCCCTAACCTAATTTATATCAACCCAAACATTCATAAAGCACTAAAAATGGGAATAAAACCCAAGTAGGGGGGAAAATCCTACCTCAAGAAGTTTGAAGAAACTCCCCAAATCCCGGTCTACGCTAGCCGGCTCGCCGCAGCACGCCTCCTTTCGCTTCCACCACTTACACTGAGTTTCAGTTTCGTATTTTTAGAGAGTAGTTTTCTCTCAAAGCAAAAAATGAAACTATTATTTCATTCCAAATTCTACCCCTGTTCTGCCCGTTTTTGGTTACTTTAATTGGGGAAGACAGCACTGTACAATTTTTTTGTCATTTTATGACATTTAATCAAACTTAAAAATGACCATTTCGTCCTTCTTTTCTCAGATTTGATATTCGGCACTATCTCGGCCGTCCATTTTCATCATTTCTCTACTCATACCACTTATGGCACATGAGTACATGTTATATGTGACTTTCGTCGCATCGAAATCGCTTACGCACCGAAACACGATAGCTCAAAAACGTGCCATCTAATCAACTGCCTGTAAAATTACGTAAATTTTACGTGTTAACTAGATTTCATGAGACGATCAACTGCAACCGTTTCGCTTATCCGAGATCTAGAGAATTAATTCCTGAGCTTTAACCGAAATTATACCAGAATCAAAATTACGACGGTTCTTTATTCTAGAAATTGGAATTTCTGCCTACATTCTCCTCTTGTTTAATTTCAACCCGAAATTCAGACAATATAAACAATCACATGCATATGCAACGTGGTAATCGCACTACGCATGCAAACCAGTTATTTAATTCGTTAAACAATTAAACCGCGACCTTTATCCCTAAACAAGAAGTGGGATAGGTGGCGCGCATCGTGTCCCTCGCTGGGCCTCCCACGCGACCCTCCACTCCACAAGGCCGCCATAGCACCCTCACTAGCCTCACGGCCCGCCGCAAAACCCGATCACGCTTATCCAAATGCACACGGTCCCTCCTCAGTGTCCACCAAACACTAACCTCAACTGTCAATCCAAATTATACGAGCCATCTGCAAAGATAAACCCCAGCATTTGAGATGCTAAACACCTCTGACACCCCGATATGTCAAGGTGAATGCTAATCAGACGTTAGCAGGTCATCTTCTCAGCATTCAAAGGTCCAATAAACCCCATGATAAATCAAATACACTAACCCGACCACTCTCCTTAGCATCACCCTCAAGAAAAAACGCGTGATCACCAACCCTCGAACTCTAAGGGTCGACGTCGACATCCGCATAGCTCTTCTCGTCGGCCTGAAATGAGAAGACGCCGTCAGACGCTTCACCTTCCTCAGGTGTCTCTAATCGATCAGGATCTGATTGACCTCTCCCACCCCTGGCCCATCCTAACTGCGGATCTATTACCCCATACACGCCCTTACATGCGCTTAATCCGTATACCGCCTCGATAACCTGCTTGTCACGCGAATTCCACTATCAGAGTGTGAAGCGTGGTCTTCGCTCTTCCCGAACTAGGAGAAAGTCAATCCTCCTCTTGCTACTAACACCCGTGATCCCGAAAGTGCTCTGGCACCTCTATTTCCTCTCTATGGTCGTGGTCAGCCCCAACTAGCTTCGAGTCATGTCCCGAGGCGAGATCCTACAAGCTCAGTCTCCGAACGGGACAACTTCACCCCATTCCTCGAATCTCAATACCCACCAATCCCAAGAACCACGTGATCTCAGCCATCAAGATCTCATTCCTTCTTAACTCCATCACCGCCTCAACCTTCTAGGTCGACCGCACTTCCGGGTGGGCCGACACCACGTGTCCCCAGTAATCTCACCGTTAGTTTCAAAACTTGCACTTTACTCGAACTTAGTATACACCATGGCTTCCCAACAACCCAGAAGACGATCTCAATGATACTCATGCTCCCACTTTGATCGAGTGATCAAAATGTCTTCCACAAAGACTACGACAGACCGATTCAGATAGCGCCGAACACCCTATGATGAGGGTTCAGATGAATGATGGGCCATGTGATTCTCAACCAAAGGTATCACCAGAAACTCAGCGCCCATAACGCCATTCTAAACGTCGCTTTAGTGGATATTCACTCAACTCCTCAAATGAATGATAACGAAGGCGTAAGGTTCATCTGGAATAGACTAGCGCCTCTCAACTGAACAAACAAATCATCAATCTCGTAGAATTCAAAACATTTCGACGGAATCCGCTCAACCGTTTAATCAACGCACAAATAAGGGTCTTCGCCCTTCTTTCTTCGCAAATGAATCGAGCACATGGTGAAGGCAGTTTTGGCCACCGAACCTCATTCAGACACCAGAATGGACTCTGGGTTCGTGAACTCCGAATCAAAGCATCCCATGCAGCCACAGACAAGAAGAATGTGGTGTAACTCGATACCGAAGTCTACTACCCTCCGTGAAATCCGTAACTCATCTAGAAAACATCCACATACTGCACACCACTGGAGGACCTAAGTCCGATCTCTCCGTCCCTTCTGTGGTAAGGCTCACATTAACTGAATCGTCCCTTAACACTCTGACTCATACACCATCTCTTGAAAATATCATTCTCATTCCTCCAAATACCATACGAGCAATCGCCCTCACAGATAAAGGAGGACCCTCCTACGCCAATCATAACGATCCCTGTAAGCTATCGCCCAATCCATCCGTGACGACATCAATCCCACATGTCCCATAATCCTCAGTCCATCGTGAGGTGAGTCCTGAGATCTCTCGACCCAGCAACCCGACCTACTTTATTCTCACCCTAATCCCTAGTGTGAACCCACCACAAATGGCCCTCTCACGGTCTCTGTGAGGTCCATGCCCATTCCCATCATATTCAATTAATTCTCTGGCCTAGAACGTTAGCCATCTATCCGAACCAGTCAGGTCAGGTAATCTCCACAGCCTCTAACACTTTCTCGATCTGCATGAACCAATGGTCTTCCACCATCGAATTTTCCCGTGAATGCAAGCTCTGGAGGATACGTCCTAAACCTCTGGAGGTTACTAGGATCTCCCTGCCACCTGCTATGCGAGCTTGTGCAATAGCAAATTTCAAGAACACCCACGCCTACAGCGTCTGCTGAGTAAATGCCTTCACCGGTCAATTGTCGCGGCGCCCATCACCGCACGCCCTCTGACAGTCCCTTCTCGTTCCTCTACTGGGCCATTTACACAATTAACATGGCAACAAGAGTCACTGAATCTCCCATTTCGCCTAACTAGCAATGCACATGCCACTGACAACCATGAACTGACCAGCCCATTTCTAAGGAAAAGCAATCTGCAACCACTTAATCTGCTTTATCTGCATAAAATTTGCGCCTTACTCATTTCATTTTCCAAATCCCATGTCATAACTCAACTAATATTCAATTCTTTTCCTATACATTACACCATGCATATAATTCTCGTACGCAGAACTGTCACAAAGAATCACTATTTCAAATGTAGTTAATCTACATGCGGTTCTAAGGCATAACCACAGCCCCTAGACATCAATCATACACATAAACTCAAATGTATACGTTAATCAATTTCTGCTAAATATTGTTTTAACAAAATTTACTTTCAAAATTTTATTTTTGAAAATTTTATTTTTTTTGTGAAAATTTTATCAAAATTTATTTGATTTTATTTGATTTTATTTGAATTTAATAAATATTATTTTATTTTTTTTTCGAAAAAATTTTATTTTATAATGAATGTTGTTCATTTACCCACTCGTAGAAAATAATGAGTCGAAACCCAGGCTTGAAAATCAAGCCTGGTGCACCGAGCGTACGGGCCTCAAGCCAGCCAGCGCCTGTGCCACGCCTCAAAACAAGGCGCCCCAAGGCGCCCACGCCCAGCCGCCCCCGCCAAAGACGCCAAAGACTCCAAATTGCCGTCAGCTTCTTCCACCCGTCACTTACAAATATGTGTATTGCGATACGCTTAGCCCAAATTCCTCCTAAGCCGCATAAACACCGACGTAATATAAATCCACCGTCGTAATACAAATATTTTTTTCACCTTTATTCCTCTCATTAATACAAATGGGCAAGAGTCACCCTGCACTTCTGCACCAAATTTTATTTATTTATTTTTTCATTATAATAATTATATATTTTTTTTTTCTTCTATTTTCAAAGAATGGAAAATTACAAAAATCACAAAATCATTTTTTTTTCCATTCTCTTTTACACTCAAATAATTTTACAAAAATTTATTTTCTCTATTTTTCTTCAATTTTACACTCAAAACTTAGAAAAATTATTTTTCTCATCTCATAACCAACAAATTTATAAAATTTATTTTCTTTTCCGCTTTTCACTCAAAATTTTCTCCATCAAATAAATTTTATAAAAATTTATTTTCTTCCATTTTCATCTCATCCAATAAATTTATCAAAATTTATTTTCTTCAATTTTCCAACTTAAAATATTTTCATCACCTTAATAGGCCAAATAAATTTATAAAATTTATTCTTTTCATTTTCTCCAGCTATATTAATCAAGATAACTCCAAAACATTTTCTTAAATATTTCTACACATCTCTATGTGCTAAAATCACTTAAGCACACACCTACCATCTATAGTACTACATGGCATACACACCATCATTCATAAGCATATGTATATATTTTTCACACAACATAATCAACTTATCACACAACATAAGCATACCATTCACACACCCATCAAATCAATTAAACACATCAACACACACGTGCACATAGTGTCTGGTGGATTTTCCCTAGGTAACCCTATACCGACACTTAATAACATCAACCACCAGTGCGATGCTCTATCCAACTATGGCCTAAGCCCAAATTTTCTATCCATAGGTTCCCATAAACCTATAATTCACAACCATACCACCGGCGCGATGGATACCCAAACCCGAGCCCTCTGGTATCATGGCCCAGTTCCCGATACCTGCCGTGACGCCCCCCAAAATCCGAGGGTCCGCTGATCACCACAACCTCACATCACAAGTGGAGGCTTGCTACCCGACGCCACTTTAGAAAATCCAGTAGTCCCTTTCAGACGGCAGCTCTACCTAAAAACAAAGATTCGAGACATACCGCCCCAAACAAATTAACATATGTAATATATCCATGACCACTTGGGCCCATAAACATTGGGCCAATTTATATGCCAACTATGAAACCAACTATATACCCAATAGTTACAAGAGTTAATATTTTTACTTTAAACAATATATATATTAAACTTAAAGAGTCTTAATACATGTGTTGAACCACCAAAGCCACATCCTGGCCTTTCACACAAATCCCCAGAGGATCTAACCGTCCCTCGCACGCCCCCGCACCGTAGCGGGGGATCCCACGACGCCAGCCAGCCCTCGCAGAGAACCCGCCTGCTGCCACCACCACCGGCAGAGCAATGTTCACTTAAACACACATTCAAGCAAATGCATGATCCTACTCAATGTCTACATGACTAACTCCGATCCCGAGCCCTCACCGATTCTCCTCTAACACTCGCCTAAGCCTCGTGATGAGAATGGATATATTATTGGGTAAGCAACCTTCCGATGAATATATATCAATCACGCCCGACGATTGATATATATATTATTTGTCAGATTCACTGATGAATATATCAACCGGGTCATCTTACATTGATATATTATTTAGTTTGCGGATTACCTTCCGATGAATATCAATCACATTCGACGATTGATATTTTTGGTTTGGACTACCCTCCGATAATTTATATTTTAGACTACCCTCCGAACCATTTTTCTGTAGACTCATCTCATGCACTAACTCCCATAATCCTAGGATGTTCAAGTGCATATGGAATGCATGTATTGCTTACCTAATACAAATTTAATCACATGCAAATATATAACACAAATATATTCATAAAAATTAAATCACATTTCAAACATGTTATGTAATTTATCATTTCAAACGCTAAAAATTAGCCTACTTTGGGCTAATGTTCAAACATGGGCAATTCGATTCGAATTACTTAACTAAACATGCATTTTCCTAAAATACATTTTTGGTCACTATTCCTAGGAACAATAAAAAACCCTAGGGTTTATCGCTCCCGACACTCAACAGTCCTAGGTTCATTAACCCGCATTTCAATTTCCGCCTACTACCGCCAAATCCAACCAATACATGATCTAAACCACAAAAACACCATTTTCATACCCATAGCCAAGGGATGTTTTACGGTTGCTCCATTTGGTCTCAAAATTTTAGATGTTAATTCTATTCTGCCTGGGACCGATCAAACACCCCCTAATGACCTCTATCAACTCAAACATTCGAAAAACACTAAAAATGGGAATAAAACCCAAGTAGGGGGAAAATCCTACCTCAAGGAGTTTGAAGAAACTCCCAAATCCGGGGTCCACGCGTTGTCCTCGCCGCAGAACGCCTTTCCCTTCTGTTCGTCGACCGCCGACTCGGCCTGATTCGTATTTTTAGAGAGAAGCTTTCTGGTGCCAAAAATGGAAACTCGCATTTCTCCGTCCAGCCCACCCCTGTTCTGCCCGTTTTTGGTTACTTTAATTGGGGAAGACAGCACTGTACAATTTTTTTTTCATTTTATGACATTTAATCAAACTTAAAAATGACCATTTCGTCCTTCTTTTCTCAGATTTGATATTCTATGACTATCTCTACTGGCCCATTTTCATCATTTCTTTACTCATACTAATTTATGGCACATGAGTACATACATGCATTTTTGCCATCAGATAGCTTTACGCATCTTAAACACGATGCCTCAAAAAACGTGTTTACTCCAACTGCCTCTAAAATTACGAAATTTTACTTCGCTAACTAGATTTCATGAGACGATTTTCACCAGGTAACTGCTTTACTATCCGAGATCTAGAGAATTAATTCCAGATTTTTAACCGAAATTACAATTTTGTAATCAAAATTACGATTTTACCCTTATTCTAGAAATTGGAATTTCTCGGGTCTTACATCGCATGTCTCGCATTGGCCGGAAAATACTGGGCTTCATAAAAAGCCTGCGAACCCACCTCCAAGCCATCGCTTTCTAAGTCTTGGTGTCTTCACCCACCCCACTCACACTCAAGCCTCGCCTCTGGGCTTGAAATGTTTAGTCCATTGGTCGGCCTCGAGGTAATCTCCTATAGCCCTCCAACAGCCTTCTCAACTCGCATGAACTAATGGTCTCCGCACCACGGATCTCCCTACGAATATCGGAGATGATGCGCCCGAACCTCCTGGTGCTACCTCTGACTCCCTAACATCAGACTAGCCTGTGCAATGGGCAAAGAATTCTGAATCCCTACAACCTCACAAAGGCCTACTGATCAACATCGGGTGTTTGGCTAGCACCTCGTGGACGACCTCTACGTCCTCTCCCTTGACTAGCCATCTACACATGTCAAATGGAAAGCATCTCTAAGGTGTAAACACAGCCTCGAGACACTATTCTCATACTAAATTTTTTTTTCCATACTTTAAATCATACACAACAAAATTTTTATTTTATTTCATTTATTTTATTTTTATTTTATTTTATTTTTTTGAAAACTCCGGTGAATGCGTTTCGCGAACAATGTTCATGAACAAGGATTCAAATAAATGACCAAAATGTTGTCCCGGTCAAAACCGGGTCGAGTACAGGTGTACACTCAACCTGTGCTACGCGCACACCGCGCCTGCCGCGCGCACAAAGGCGCGCCGGTTCGTGATTGCGTCGATCGTACCCTTCCGCCGGTCGCGAATCCTCAGATCGGGCGCGGTCGCAGTCGTGTCGCTACCGCGGTTACCCGGCCATGTCGCAGCTCCCACACGATAAAAATCGTGATCGCGACTAATCCCCTCGCCAGACGTGCGGTCAAGGCATTGCCGCGCCAGAAACATAACGCATGGCGCGTATCAAGAAACGCATCAGAAACAGCACACTAGGGCCTCCTCTCACATGATACAAAACAATTGTATCGTGGACACACCCTCGAGGCCGTGCCGAAAGCAGGCGGGGCGCGCCGTCACCGCGCAGTCGACTATGTTGCAAGCCTCACGCGCGCATGGCTTGCCATATCGCAGCCACATGCTACGCCCGAAGACGACGCACTCAGCCCGCATCGCGGTCCTAGCACCTTCTCGTGTCGCCGCATACAACAGGCTATATCGTGACTGCATCGGAAATAGCAAAGAGCTCCACCCAACTCCGTCGAAATTCTTTTTTTTTTCCTTTGTTCCGCAAATGCATCGTAAGACCACAAAAAAAAAAAAATATATATATATATATATAATTTTTTTTTCTTCGATAGAACCAAATACTCATCATAATTTATTTTTATTTATTTTTTCCTCGTTTTATTACACCGTGAAACCTCGTAAAATTTTTTTCCTCAACACATTTTTTTTTTCATTTAATTCTGGATTAATTTGCCTAAAATTTCTCAACCTCCTAAGGTTTTATATTTTCAACCCTAGTGTTCAACATCGATCTTTCCTATATGCTATTCAACAAGCATACAAATCACACAATTCAATCACACATAATCACACAACAATTCATCAAATGCACAAAGGATGCATGATCTAACCCGTGCCCATCAAGTCCTAGGTAAAACTGTGATAATTTAACTTACCGATACTAAGTTATAACCCTAGTATCCAACATCGAAATAAGACCAACCTACACTTTCTTTACACCTTATGACTACGGCCTAAGCCTAAGTCTTCAAGCCCTAGGTATTCAGATAATCAAGCTCTACACCCAATCGAAATTCCTAAGGTAATCGTATACCTAAGCTCGATACTGCTCGTGACGCCCCATCTCATGTGTCTCACTGACAACCCAATAACCCGCGTAATACCTTTCGCCCTATATCAAGAGACTCATACATGAGTAAAATGGGCCACTGAGCCCATACAACATCAATACTCACCAAAATATACTAACTTATATTAACTAAGAGTTAATACATTACTCTAATACAAACATATATTAAAATTGGTAATTTAATACATGTTATACCAAATAAACAATTAAAGTCATTACTGCCCAGCTTTCTTCAAAGCAAATTTGAATGAAGCCACCCGAATACTCCATGTAACTAAATAATGATCCCCGATAAAAGGAGCAATGCCCAATAGTCAATTTATCCTGCTGATGCAAGATTCCCCACCTAAGTGCACATGCAATGATTTAACATAAACACACTCAAGCAAATACATGATCCTACTTGAATGTCTACATGTTTAATCACATCTCTCGAGTCCTCACCGACTCTCTCACACATGCCTAAACCAAATGCGGGAAAAACATCGTTTTCAAAACAAAAGGTTTTTGTTCTTAAAAACCTGATACCGAGTTTCGGTAAATATATTAGACTACCCTCCGAGGCGAATTGGTCGGATCACTTCCGAAATGGGCCACGTGGTCATCCTCAAATGAACTGGTTGACCACTTCCAAGTGCAATTCTTCTAAAATCTTCCCTTGAAATTCCTTTCACAACCATTTTCCATTTTTCATTTCTTTCTTACGCCATGCACTCACACCTACTTTGTGTTGCCTTGCATAAGTGAAATACATTAGCGTCATTTAAAACCACATATGTCAATATATCAACTATGCATATATTAACAAAATTTACATACATACTCATGTTATTTAATTCACATCAATAACATCAAAATTACCTCACTTGAGCTAATCAACAATCCATTTTAATTTTAATGGCTCTTACACAATTATATTTCATATAATTCAAACACTCATGTTAACACATTTAATTTTCATGCATTAACATATTATTTTCCACAATTCCAAGTCATTCATCTTAAGAATATTTTACATAACACATGGACCATTTCTACCCAACTAAAGCAAACCGGAATTGCTTAATGGGCCCTAAACGAGTAAAGGTTGTCCGTGGGCAACCCACTCACTAAGCATTTGCCCACTTTGCAACCAAAATCCACGGCCATTTTCGGGGCTCCAACAACATCAAACCATAATTTATCAGATAAATTATCACACAAACTACCAAACAAATTCCTAAACTATTCAAACCCAAGCTCACACCAACATCAATCATTTACAATGTCCTTAAACCCGAAAATAACCAAGCAGGAGAAGCCCCATCTCTCGGAGTTGTCAACTCCCAAATCCGCCCACGCTGCGAGCCCTCGCGCGTAACTTCTTCTTCTTAGCCACGCGAATCGACAGCCCAGTGCCGAAATCTAGCAGGTTCAGACTTTCTCTCTCTAAATCTAATTTTCTCCTCCACTCCGTACATCCAAAGACCATTTTGGAGAAGAAAGCCTTTTTATTTCTTATTTTATTCTATTTTGTCCTCACTCACACTACAGCCAATTATCGCTCATCGGATTTCCTTATCCACTTTGTGATCCACCCACTATCGATTTCTCTCCAATTAGGAGATGCCACATGTCACCTGTTATGGCCCCATTTAATTTGGAGCCTCAAGTTGACTTATTCTTACACCTAACACTGCAAGTACACTCGTGAGCCACCAAATATGTCGTTGTCCCGCACTACGCCATTGCCGGAAAACAAATTTCACTCGTCCTAATCTCGACAGAGCTGGGGATTACGCAGGAAATCCCAACGACGTCTGCTTCACGCCATTTGGAGGTCTAGAAAAATTCGATTGGACCGAAATTACCATTTTACTCTTTCGTAAAATACTTTTCCCCTGCCATTAACTGGGTGAACTTTTCCAATTCGGCTCATCGGTCCAATAAACACGATTTTTTGCAATGTATAATGGAAAGTTAATTGAGCGCCATGCCCAAATTCCAATAGATTCGTAAACACAAAATTATTAGTTTACTACACTGATGATATTCAAAGAATTTTCATTAATAATATAATAATTTAATGCAAGAAATGAAGAGTGCTTAAGATTTGATTTTTATTAAGAAAGAGAAATGAAAGCAAGGGAACTGGAGAGCAAGCCAAGATGTAATGTTGTCTATAATGAATTTTATTTACTAAGGATTTTTTAATGGTGCATACTTCATCTGGAACTAAAGGAAAACCCAGAATTATGGCTGAAATGAAAACCGTTTTTTATTCAAAACAGAATGAAGAAAAGATGAGATGTATGAACAGAATATACATATGATATTATATATATGAGATATATATATGGATATATATAAAGAGAAATATATATATATGTTATATATATGTATATATAACACAAGAAGTTATTAAATTCTGTCTATGATTAATTTTTATATATCCAACAAATAAAGCAAATGAACAAACAATGGATTCATCCATTCGCATAGCACTATTTTCAAAACATAGATGAGAGAAATGCACTTAAATAATGAAACATTTTTCGTGATGTTCACTGTTCAACACCTCAACATCGAACGCTAGGTATGGTGTCAAAGATTTAATTTTTATCTTATTTTTCCGCGGTCACTGCCTTTCGCGATTTGGTTTTCGTTGTTTTATCGCGACGCTTGGTCGGTCGCCGAATTTGTCACAACATAGTAAGTTTGGTTTGTCATTGACTTGTTATAATATGCAGTGCTTTTAATATTTTATTCGAATACCAAAGATATTTCCATTGTTGGGCCTTAAGATATTAAATAACCAAAATCGTAGATGCTCTAGTCACTATATTATCAAATTTTATGTGTTTTATGTCTATTTATTATGCTATTAACTTAGATATTGTTTATCTTTTTGGTTTTAGTAATTAGATTCTGATGATATATTATAAATTCGAATCAATACATTACTTAGAGTATGGGGGAGACCAAAATCGAGAAGAGGTTAAAACATCAAAGCTTAATAGAAAAAGAAGAAAGTGTTGGAAGCAAAATTGAATTCAAATTTTGTTGATCAAAGCGTGGTAATAGAAAAAAAATAGAAAAAGAAATTAATATTTAAAATATTATTTTAAAAATTAATTTTTTCAAATTTTTAGATAAAATTTATTTATTTTTATAAATTATATATAAATTTAACATTTATAATAAGATAATATTTTTTTCAAAGGGTATTTAAAAAACTAAAGATATTTTTATTTTTTAAATGTTATACATATATTAGAAAGATTAATAAATAAAGATAGATTTAAGAGTGATATATAATCATTTTCTACTTTAGATTAATTTTTCTTTAAACAGATAATTTATTTTTTTGTAGATGGATATAATAATTTTTGTATAATGAAGATGATTTTTTCCTATGATATTTATTTTTTAAACTAACTTAAAAATAAATTACTTATCATAATTATTTTATATTGTTTTTTTATGAATTTATTATGTTAATTTTAAAATCCGCATTTCCTGTTTAAAAGTGGTAAATGATAATTTCGTCAAAACTGAATTTTTTCAGATCTCTGATGACGAACAGACTTCACCAATCGCGAACGTCCCATGTAAATCTAATCACTCACGTTTGATTTACCATCCTACACAACACTCACGCTTCGATGCATTGCAGGATGCAATGACACTCGACACGCTCGAGGCCTGAGGCGCCACGTGTCCTAAAGGGCAAGGGGTCAAACATGAGCCTGGCTGGGGCCATGGTGACAAATGGCACATTGTGAATGGAAGAAAATACAAGTTATATGGATAGGGACAGGGTGTAATCCCATGGTAAATGAGAAATGGGCATGGCATTGGGGACAAATCCTCTTGACCAAGTCTCCCAACTGGTTTGGGAGAGGAAGAGAGGGAGGAACGAAGAGAAGGTAAATGTGGGATTTTTTAGAAGGCTCCACCTTCTCCTCTAAAATTCTCGGCCGATCGGGCAGATTGTCGGCGACGAGCAAGAGTTACTCACGCGAGGCTACGGCGTGATGCCATCTTGAGGAGTTTGACAAACTCAGGAAAGGTAGAGGTTTTCTCCCTACTTCTTTACTTTTGTAAGGTCGTAATGGATGAGTTTGTTGAGGCCTGGATGGCGTGGTTGTTGAAAGTTTGGGCCAAGTGAAGAAAATCCACAGAATGGTTTGGACAGTCCACAGTTTGTTTGTGTGATCATGTTCCATTGCCATGGGTGAATAACATGTTAATTGTGGTGTGGGAGTACATTCCCGAGACGAGCCCAAACGGATTATTGCCTTAGCCCATTAGCTAAGTTTATGTTATTATTATAAAGCTTGAATAATAACATGATGTATGGAATTCAATTTGTTAATATATGCATGATGATATATTAGCATATGTTATATATATTTGGTGTCTTCTGTTCTGGTACGGTGGGATGCCAGTAGAAATTAAATGCGGGGCTTTCTTCCGGCGTCGATGGGAATATTTTTCGAATGCAGAAGGCGTCTTGCGGGGATGGACATCCGGGACCTTAGATGGCGGCCAAGATGGCCTTATCTTGTATTTTGTAAATTAAGGCCTGAAGACCGAGTTTTTGTATAAATTGTAGTCGCACAATTGTAAATAAACTCCTTTTTTGTATAAAATATACATTTTATGAGTAGGATGTATGGTAGTGACCATATTTGCTGCATTATGAGTGCCATTGATAGGAACAAATAAATGTTCATGGGTTGTGAATTGGTCAGCAGACCTTTTGAGTTTAGAGGCGTACATATTAAAATATTGTACAAAAATTATTTATTAAAAAATAAAATTATTATTACAAATAATTTTTAATTATTTTAAAAAAATAAAAACCATGAGAAAAATCATCCATAATTTATCTTTGTTTTTAATATATCTTCATTGTACATGAAATTCATATATAATCTACAAAAAATAAATTTTTATCTACATTTTCAGAAAATAAATTTTTAAATAAAAATTATTGTAGTATCTAACCCATTTTTTTTTAAAAAAAAAATTATCTTTTAATTTATTCAATATTTGTATAACATTCTAAAAAATAAAAATAAAAATAGTAAGATAAATAATTTATTTCTTAAGTTATTTTTGAAAAATAAAATACCATAAGAAAAAATATCATCTTATAAATGTTAAATTTATATATTATTTATAAAAAAAATTAAATCTTATAAATGTTAAATTTATATATTATTTATAAAAAAAATTAAATTTTCATCTATGAGAAAATTAATTTTTAAATAAAAATAATTATCCGATCTAACTAAAAAAAATTTAAAAAATCAATATTTTAATTCTTATCTAATTTTTAAATAAAAATTAAAAGATTAAATTAGAAAGATAAATAATGACATTAAAAGGATAGATAACGGCTGTACCCACCACCACCCATAGAAAAGGCCTTTCTTTTTGGATGGTCAAACAGGTTAGTTTAAACATTTTAAAATACCAAAAGTGTGAAATTTTAGAGAACCGAGAATACATTATTCCTTTTAAATACCCTCTCTTATGACCCTAATCTTTTTTGCATTGCTTTCGTTTCGATTCTTCATCATTAATTATTACAGGTTAAACAACACACAAGTTCTGTGAAAAACTAGACATTGATGTAACTTACTATTATTAAGTAAACCTTCAACATATAAGATCCTTTTAAGATCAGGAACTCCTAGGATGACACAAATGATACCTTTGACTAACAATATCATCATTCCTAAATGTAATAATACCTTTATCAATTTCAATGAATGAGGCGAAAAAAGATTAATTTCCTATCATATGATACAAACTAGAAACATATAAATTGAAACTAAAGGTGAATTATTTCAATTTTAAGAAAGCAAAGTTTTCTAGCAACTTCAGCGATTCTCCAATCCACATACTTCTTCACAATGTATTGTAGCTGGACCTCCAACTCGAACGTCAATCAAACTCGCTTAGCCCTTCAGTCAAGAAGCCGCCGAAAGCCTCTCAATGGCCGCCCTTGTAGCAATGCTGAACTCGAAACTGCTAAGCAATGCATGCTCACCGTGGTCGCATAAAAACACATTTACCTTGCTGATTATGATTCAGTGATGTTAAGGATTAGTTTCCTAATCCATTTAGGTATCTTTTCCTTCTTTTCTTTTCTCTTTAGTCTCTTAATTAGACTCTAATTTCGTTTCCTTTCTTTGTTCTAACACTTAGAGCAACTCCAATGGGAGTTGCCAAAAATGGGATGTCAAATGTCATTTATAATCCCAACAAGTGTTTCGACACCCATGAACGTGTTTTTACTCCAACCAGAGATGCCAAAATAGTATGGCTATTTAATAATTCAACATTTTTATTAAAAAATATAATTAAACTTATCAAATATGGGATTTAAATATAAATTATTGAAAAACAACAAGAGCCCACCAACCGCTATTTTGCAACCTCTCCATTCTCTCTCCAAAGTTGCCAACTATGTCACCCCAAAATCCTGGATGGCATTTTGCCACCGATGCCACCTCCGTCGAACCCGATTCATCGCTGAGGTGCCATTTTAGCGTTACGTGATCACACTGACAACTCCGCCGAGTTGCTCCAGGCGCGGCGCTTGCTGTTTCACTTTAACGCCGAAAAATAACTTTTTCGGTTTAACGCTAAATAAAGACTTAATAAGATTTAAGATGTCGCTTGTTTTTTAACAACGCAAATGTTACGCTAACTCTCCTCTTTATTAGGCAAGGGTAGTGTTTCCTTGTTTCGAAGATGACTATTTAGCTTTTTCTATTAAGATTTAAAAAAAAAAATTTAGCAATAAGTCATGAAAAAATTAAAAAACAAACGTCACCTTAGAGTATAAATATGTATGTTCCCTCACTTTGTTAATCAATGAAGCGATGAAGAGGAATATACCTTTAGAAGAAAGAAGTAGTTTCTTGTGATGTCCACTGTTCATAATCTCGACATTGAATTGTCTTGGTATGGTGTCGATTGTTGGGATCTTGTATGTCCATGTGCCTTCAGGGATAACCAGTCCATCTGAATTAGATAAGTACTCCTCAAGCATAAAAAACCCAATTCCTTGAACAAAAGCTCCTTCTATCTGTAAGAAGCAACCCAGAAAGAATGTTAAAGCCTTATGCATCGAAGAAGATAAACAGCAACAAGGAAAAAAGACTCTGCTCGTTTTTTATCCTTAATACTCGACGTAACTTTTGTTCTAAATAGTGCTAAATAAGATTAAGTATTTAGTTGTTTGTTTTTTCTAAAAAAACATAACTTTTTAATTTTTTAAATAAAAAATAAAAAATACTTATCATTTTATTTAATTAGCATGAAAGAGATCATGAGAGTTTCAATTGGATCATAAAGTATATGATTTTCTCATATTTCAATATTTAGTTTTTTCTTAATAAGAAAAAACCAAAAAGCCAAATATTTTGGTCTTCTTTATTCAGTTGTTTCAATAAAATACGAAAAGCTTAAAAAAATAAAATGTACTTAAATGTTAAAGCTATTTGTTTTTAGCAAAAAGTCAAGAAAAAAAAAAGCCACCAACGAATACATAAATTTATGTAGAAATCCTAAACACGATAAACCATGGAAAGAGAAGGAGAAATCCATTGTTTCAAATATGGATACAAAATTAGAAGTATTTTGGCTATTAGAAAAAATAATCACAAAACCTTCGAGCTACACATAACACTACAAACTCTAAAAATACATCAAATATTTATTTGCACCCCAAAATGAAACATGTCCCCTGTTAAGAATAGTAGTGGAGCATGTAATTAGGCTTATTAGCTCGATCCCTTCATTAAAATCCATAAAAAAAATTCATAACATCTTCTTGTAAACATTTTCAGGTCAAATCAAATAGAATTTGGGCCCCCTAGCTCGAACATGTTGAATGCCAAAGCTAAGGGATAGATACAACCATGGAAGGAAATGAAATAATTTAACTTTATAGTTTTTTTGATCGGTTAATTTAACTTTATAGTTGTGCTAACCTGTCCTAAATCCAATACAGGTTATGGCTCGACCACAATCATATATAATATCAGATTGCAAGATTGTTGTTTGTCCAGTTAGAAGATTTACCTCCACCTGTGACACCCAAAGTTTAATTATTTAAGTAAAAAATACCACCTTAGAGTCTGTTCGGTTCCTATTTTTGAAAATTGTTGTTGTCGAAAACAGTTTTTGAAAACACGGATAACACAATTTTGTTGTTTTCTGAAAATTGTTCTTTTTCTATGAATTTAGTGTTTTCTGAATTCTCCATGTTTTTTCTTTAACAAAATAAAAAATAAAAAACTGGGAACCAAACGTGTTTTCTCTATTATCCTTGTTCTTCTTGTTTTGAGAACAAAAAACGGTTTTTGAGGGAATATTGAAGGACTTGCCTCACTCACTCCTGCACCATAGTTTAGGTATTGCATGGAAGAAGAGTCTGGGACATAGTAAGAACTTGCTGATAAGTTCACAGCCTGCCTTGTTGCCTGTTCATTGAGAAAAATAGCAAAAATTGGCATAAGAGACAGTAAAATTTTAAATCTACCCAGCTTTATTTGACTTTTTTTTTTTTTTACATCTATCCACTATGCATTACGTCATTGTAGTATTTTTGTTCTTATAAAGACTCAATCCTAGGACCTCCTGCTCACCCTTCCCTTTATCACTTTATTAAGGCCCAAGGGCTTTATTTCTGACTAACTATATACTTCTCTTCAATATGTATAATTGAGTTTAGGTCCACCAATATGCAGCCAAGCCCCGAACTCGACTCGATTAAAAAAAAAAACTTGTGCTCTTCACTTGATCAAACTTTCTTTCATATGTTCAAAACTCGACTCGAAAAATAGTCGAGCTACTCGACCTCAACTTAACAAAGCTCGAATCAATTAAAAATTTAATAAATAATTATGCTTGAACTCGACGGGAGTTCGACTCAATTAATAAAATACAAACCTCGATTATTTCAAGTAGTCAATACATTGTGATACTCGAATCCTCGACTCTCGATTACAAGTACTGTCTCGACCGATTAACCCAAGTCAAATTTGAAAGATTTCACAAGTCGAGCTCGAAAATGACTTGTTTACACCCCTATTTCAACCTTATACTTCAAAAAAGGCAAATGTGATGAATAAATAAACAAATAAACAAATAAACTAAAATATACCAATATTATTAATAATTACCTCAAGAATCATTATGCCCCATTCAACAGAGCCCATTTGCTCCTGCAATTTTTCCTATTAGAGTTAGTCTTTCAACTCAGATATTGCAGCAGATTCTAACAGTCACAACTACACTCTGGATGTAGTACTTCCAGCAGTCAACTCTTGAAAATCAGCGTTTCTCTCAAGGTATCAGCTTGTATGATCCTTATTTTCTCCAAGAAATCTCCCATCCATCACATTGAATTGTGGTAAGAGAAAATGCAGTCATCTGTTTCCCCACTTCGTCTACAGCCTCCCTGCCCCAACTCAATCCCTCCAACTTCAACAGCAACCATCCATCCCCAAGAATGCTTACTTTCCCTGGATTTGATTAGCAAAACCTCATGAACAAGCTTGAACCCGAGAAATACCTGCCACCATTTATTGCAACATTATTGAACTGTTTTATCATATCAGTCCTTCTTTTGAAGCTTGAAGAAGCAGCCAACTTATCCCAGATTGAAGGTAAAGTGTATTCCTTAAGTTCACCAGCAGCACCCTTATAGAAAAAATCGAGGCTGTTGAAAGTATGGAGGTTTTTGCTACTCACTGAGTCTACATCCATGTAAAAAACTGGAGCTACATGTTCAATTACAGCTTCGGAGATGAATGTTCCTTGTACCTCCCCAGGACCTCGCATTGCTGATTTAGAAGAATGGTTTGTTCTGCATACTTTTATATCAAAAGAAAGCACCCCACCATACTTTTTAATGGCACCAACCATGAACAGAGTGTATAATTAAGCTTTATATCTACTATTCCAGCATTAATCAATATATCAAGGTGGCAGTGATCTTCCCGTCCTCTCTTGAATCCCACACTGTATGTTACTCCCATTGATGCCTTCTCCTGTTGTTTTCATGTCGGTTTTCTGATTCATATACATCCGGACAGGACGTCATAGATTGTATGCTGCAAGTGCACATGCTGTAGCAACCTAAGACATCATATAGTGAGTGACAATAGTCCATATTCTAAACACACATAGTAATCATCAATTATATAATTACAGGTATTGCTTTCATGGCCTTCTTTCCACCAAAACCACCGCCAACCTTCCTGCATCATAAATGTCATAAATCAGAATCCATACATCTTGAAATCAAAATTTGTGCATATTCTGGGGTTTGGATTGAGCTATAAACCACAATGCAGTTGTCTTCGTCTGGAACTACAAGGGCAGTTTGTGTCTCCATATAGAAATAATACTGAGACCCAAGTTTTATCTGGAAACGAAAATTTTCAGAAAGTATATATCATAAAAAGGAACCATAACAAGAAGGAAAAACATTAACAGGAATGAAAAAGACTAGTATGAGTACTAGTAAATGAGAAGTACTTCAGCTGAGAGAATCTTGTGATCAGCTTCAGCCATTCT